>WBZZ01003590.1:235000-298824 GCA_019918135.1 Paulinella micropora
AGTGGTCCTGCAAAGGGCGTGGCTGGCGGTCAGCTTTCTTCTTTCCAACGAGGTAAATACGGAAGCACGCTTGAGCTTGGAGATGGCCAGGAAGTTATCGAAAAGGTATGAATTTAGCCTTAATGTTTTCTATCGCTAACATTATTTAAGTTTTTTCTTTGCTTTCCTTTGTTTTCCGGCTTGGTTTTAATTGTGGTACATGTAACACTGTCAGCTCCTGAGAGGCATCAGCGCCAGTAGTGGTGCTGCAAAGGACGTGGCCGGTGGTAATCTTGCTCTTGTCCAACGAGGTTAGTACAGCGACACCCTTAAGTTTGGAGATTGCCAGCTAGCTATCGAGCAAACTGTTACTGTTGCAGGCAGCAACTCGAGACTGCATGCTCCCACTGGTTCTCTGGTACGTATATTTGCTTTGAGGAAGTTTGTCGGCTTATAATGATTTGTTGCTTTTGTAGGACGTAGCCGAAGACGCTTCAGGTGGTGAATCCAACAATGACGTCGAGCTCCCTATGCTTCTAGACAATATTAATTGCGCCGAAGAAGAATCTGCTGCACGGTACGATATAAAGGAAGTTATGGATTCAAATCAAGACCCTGGGATTGCAGCCACCCCCCATCAACCGAGCACGCAAGGATCCTACGCGCCCCTACAAAATGAAGGCCCGTGCAAAAGGGAACTTGAAGCTACAGAGACCGCAAGGGCTCGAGAAACTTTTGGGGATGACTTTTCCTGAGCTTGAGCATCTAGCCAAGTCAGTTTGCTGCAAAAAGTGGAAGTGTCATTCATTCATTGATGCACGTGATATGCTCACAGCGCGACAGAAGACTGCGTCATTTTTCTCTCAGTGAGCTTTACAATTGGGTCGTGGGCCAGCTCGAATCTTTTCAAGCCAAAGATGGACAGTTCCAGTACTTGTATAAGACTGAACAGGTCTGCAGAGAGGCTTGGCAGCGGATTCACGGCATCGGAAACAATGTCCTGAAGCGAGCACACAAGCTCCTCGCCAACGACATGAAGGTCTGGGCTAAACAGTCATCTTCGCTTCCCGAAACCGAGGACATGGTCGCAGTTTTGCTCTGCGAGAAGTTCACAGAGAGCTATCCAGAGATATGCAGTGACTGCATTTGGAGGCTCCAAGAAATGGCCGAGGACGCCGCAGTACAGGAGTACGTTCGCAATAATTGGAAGGACATGTGTCTGCGGTGGGGCGGCTCTGGACTTAACCCCGACGTTCCTCCGACAGTTGATACGATCAACAAGGTGTGGGCGGCTGATTATCGTCATGTCAAGTTTGCACGAGGTAACGAGAATATATCTTCTGGTCATGTACTCATATCCATTTGTCGCATGCACAGAGGGAGATTTTTCGAAGTGCGAGCACTGCACTGAGCTTGCATCCCAGCATTCCCACGGCTTCAGGAGTGAAACGCATGCTCAGGACTGGCGACGCCGCAGCCGCCTTCACCACACGATCCACAGGGAGTGCAGAGTGGCGAGCATGCAGCGCAAGAAGGGATCACCAGTGGATTACCATGCTACAGTCATGTCTGCGGACACGAAGCCGCCTGTAAAGATCCCATCCTGCCGCCGTACTGCAAAAGATTTCAAGGGTAAGATGGTCTTCCGACTTTGCGTTGACGTGAACACCTGTTACACGATGGACACCCACTTCATTCTCACATACCTTGAAGGCGCCATCGAGCACGGTGCGAACAGTAATATTACCATGCTTGCTGCTCCTTTGCATTGGGAACTTTGGGATCCTCGTACCATGCAAGCCTGGAAATTGTTTCTGGAGTGGGACGGCGCTGGTGACAACACCGCGTGGTCGATGCTCGCCTTCCTTCATCATGTTGTGAACAGGGGCCTCCGTGGTGAAGTGCAGTCCCATCGCAAGCCTCCTGGTCATGGTCACGATGGAGACGATCAAGACTTCAGAGTTATGGACATCGGATGGAAGAGCTCCTTCTTTATCACTAACATCGCTCAGGCTTTGCTGAAGCTTATTGTTGCGTTCAAGCAGAATAGATCGCGATACGTGCTGGTCGTTCTGGCGTGCAACTACGATTGGTTGACCCTTTTCAGCCCATGCATGAACAAGGCATTCAAGCATTACAACAAGCCCTTAGCCTTTCGCATCACGAAGAAGGAGCCTGAAGCATTGCCAACCGCAGAGTTCAAGACATGGGGAGACGCTTAGGCTGAATGGCACGGAGAGAAGGACGATCCCCAAGGAGCTCCGCTTCGATTGTTTATCAAGCGACCCGGTATTGCTCTGTTCCATCCTCTTGAGTCACCCCACCCCAGTCCGCTAGTATCATTTTGTTTTCTATTTCCATTCTCTGCACTGACTCAGACTCATATTATGATTTATTTATTGCAGCTGCTGACCTGCCTCCTAAGCTTCCTGTCGGTTACTTCGTCAACCCACGCTTGATCAAAGATATTCGTTCTTTGGCGAAGCACCTTGGGCCGGATGAGCGCGCACACGTGGAGGAGATGCTGGCAGCGAGAAACTTGACTAGGACCGAAATCGACGGCAAGTACTTCGACGGCGGCTTGCCAGGCCGCCCAGCTCACATATCATGTGTGGATGGAAAGGGAAAGGAGTGGAGAGCAGAATTTCGGCTCATTGATGAGCTGCCCTTAAACTGGATGGAGTTGCCTCCCGATCGCCAGGCAAAAATGGACGCTCTCACACAATTAACGCCTGAAGAACTTCGTGTCTTGCCCCGCACCTATTTCGTCAACGAGGGAGCTCCTCCAGCTCACCCGCGGTGGCGCGGTGCAAGGGAGCTCACAAGGGAAGAGAAGCTGGAGCAGGACTTGGCGTTTGGACATGTTGCAGAGCCTTGGCGAAAAGTTTCAGTCCTGCTGAGATCGTCCGAAGGCAAGGAAGCGTTTGCATCGAGCGCCATGGTAGTCAAGGATCTCAAGCACTGGCTACGAATGCACGGTGTTCCAACACAAAACAGGAAGCGCAAACCGTTCAAGAAGGCGCAGCTGGTTGAATCAGCATGGAGCCATTTCCAAAGCTGCGACTGTGGATTGGAGGAGGATGAGGAGGATCCAGCTGCTGCAGCACCCCCTGAGCAGGCAGCCTCTGACTCAGAAGCATCCCCTGAGCAGGCAGCCTCTGACTCAGAGCAAGAAAACAACGGTATTTGTTGCAGTGTCTTTGGAACGTTGAGTCAATATGTGTCTCACTGCGATATGTTTACTGTAGGCGAGCACAACGATTCAGACGCAACCATCAGTGACGCAACTGGCAACGTGCGTGGTCGCGCACGCGGAGGCAACCGTCAGCGCGGACGTCGCCGCGCACGTCGGGCAGCTGGTGGACGTGGACGTGGACGCAAGCGAGTTCGAAATTCAACTGATTCAAAGCAGGCTCAGCAATCCAAGCGCAGGGGCGGTCGAGTTCAAGGGACCTCCAACCAGCCAGGCCCTGATCCGTGGGTCTGCCCCTGTTATACATATAACAACGAGGAGGAGGAGACATGTGTGAGCTTTGTGATTGGCCTGTTATGGACACTTCGAGATCTGATGACGACGAGCCGCTGCTCGCCTCGTAAGTGAGGCGATGAGCTCATTACAACCAGTGCACCCAAGGTACGTGATTTTCCTTGATCCTTATGTGTTGTGTTTTACTTGTATTGCCTTAGGTGGTAATTGTACGTGATTTCCTTATCAGGTGTTACGTTTTACGCAATAATCAAATTAGAAAATTTTCTGACTTACCATGGATCAGACTTAGCCAGGTGCAAATACACTGCATCTCTGTCTTTGCATTCCCCCCCCCCCCCCCCCCCCCCCACCCCCCGACGCTGTTCCCTCAGTACGGCCAGCCCATGTTGAACTTTTGAAGTCAACACATTATAATAAATATAAACACTAGGAAATGAGTAAAATAAGCTTTCCCTAACAAGCTGAGCACGTTGCCGGCTTTGTCTTTTCATCTTGGCATCCCCACCCCCCCCCCCTCCCGAACGCAGTCCCCTCACTGCTGCCCCGCCCAAGTCAAATTTTTCAAGGCAAAACATATTATAATAACGCAAAACACTACAAAATAATCAAAACTAACTTTCCTGACAAGCTGAGCATGTTGCCCGCTTATTTCCTTATTAAAGTCGCCGTAGCCGACATAGTAAATAGTTGGAAAATTTAGCTACTGCATACTGTCAGGCCGGCTCCTGCCAATCTCTAAAGGTGAAGTCCAAGTGCTTTCCTATTACTAAAAATACGTTTTAATATCATTTTAATATATTCTACAATCGAGGAAACGTTTTCCCATCATTTCTGAAGTGTTTAAAAAAATTCAGTATTTGTCATTGAAAATTTCGGCCGAATGGTTTGTTTTAGGGGGGTCTTTATACCAACTTCTTTGTTAGATTAGAATTGGTAATGTAATTCAATAGGCCATATAATTTTCACAATTGAGGACCTAGAATTTAATTGTTAGGACATTGGTCAATGGACTTGAGTTATTATGATTAGACTGATTAGGTCAATTGTAGCAATCAGGTCAAGACACGCGCTCTTAGTTCGCGCCTCTTTTGTACCTCAATCTGTGTTTAGTAAAGTATTTCAGATTTGCCAAACTAAGCAAGTCACAACGTGCTCCCGTCTTGAACACCGTTCCGGTAAAGTATTAATATAAAGACTGTGACTAATTATAATATGGACTGAATGACTGCAACTGTTCTACCTATACTGCGTCCTAACTAACCATCCATCCGTACTGATTAAAATGGTAACTGACATACTGTATTGGTAAATAGTTAAGTGCCACCTGTGCCACTGAATAACGACTAATGTATAAAACGGTATTATCGTAATTACAAATACGTTAGGAAGTGTGAGGCTGTGACGGCAGCAACGGCCCACGCCAAATCACTGTCCGCCCCTGCGTTCAATTCGCCCTTTCTTGCTCTGGCTGCGATATCGTCCACTTCTGCTTGTTCATACTCCTCGTCGATTCGTGCCCTGGTGCTCGCCGCCGGCTCCTCACGCTCGGACTTGCCGCATGTGGGCTGAGGATCCCAATCGTCAACCGGAGCCAACCACTCATCCTCTGACTCATGTTCCACATGTTCCACTTCCTCGGTGTCAGACATTGCGGTCTCACTCTGCCTGCCAGCCACGTCGTTCACGTCGCTGGAAATCTGGGCCGTCATGTCAATCACCTCGCTGGGCGACTCCCAATGCAGAGTTTCGTGCTTATACAGAAATGAAGTCCAGTATGATGTCGGAATGCAAAGTTTTTTGCACCATGGGCAGTCGGGCACCTTACCATTTTTGTCACACTCTTTCCACCATTTTTCCAGGCAACGCCTATGATAAGGCGAACCACAACATTTCGTCTGCGCCAACCTGTCCTGCGGGTCGCGGACCTCTTTCCACAACAAGTCATCTACAAGGTCGTGGCAAATCCTGCAGTTAACATCCTCAATGTCAGACGAACCACTCGCAGACGAAACCGGCGACGACCCACTGCTAGACGAACCACTCGCAGACGAACCACGCGCAGACGAAACAGGCGACGGCCATGCGAAGACG
Organism: Paulinella micropora; assembly: GCA_019918135.1. Classification (NCBI taxonomy): domain Eukaryota; phylum Cercozoa; class Imbricatea; order Euglyphida; family Paulinellidae; genus Paulinella; species Paulinella micropora. The sequence goes on from WBZZ01003590.1 coordinate 240,561, forward strand.
AAACAGGCACGCGAAGACTTCGAACCACTCGCACACGAAACAGGCGACGGCCCACGCGAAGACGAGACAGGCTTCGAACCACTCGCAGACGAGACAGGTGACGGCCCACGCGAAGACGAGACAGGCTTCGAACCACTCGCAGACGAGACAGGCCCCAGAACCTTGTCTAACACCCGGTCGACATTTGGATTATGTGCCAGCTGCAACTTCCTCTTGCCTTTTGTACTAGATTTCGTGCTACGCTGCTCCTTCGGTGCTGCCAGCTCGTAGAACGCTTCCCTCCTAGTGCGACCGGCTTGAAGGCATTGATGGCCCTTCCAGTTGATACGGAGTCCCACTGATTTCCCCCCCCCCGTCGCGCATTCCTCACCTGCCATAACTTCTCCACAAACTTCTGCCCCATCGCGCTTGGTACTCGCACTTTGTCTTCAGAGAGCTCCCGCCAACTGGTACCCTCCGGCAAACCAAGCTGCTGCTTGAATTCCTGCGCCAACTCCTGGAAAACTCCTTCGCGCGCGGGGCCTACCCTCTCACGCTCGCGTGCCTCCTGATCGCTCCTCAGCTAACACCAACCACCCAACACGTTTTGTGGGATGCAGAAGCAACAGGCATACCTCCGCTTCGTGCCGCTGGCTGCGACCAATCTTAGCGATCAAGACATAAGAATATTATTATTATTATTATTATTATTATTATTATTATTATTATTATTATTATTATTATTATTATTATTATTATTATTATTGTGGACACCGTGATAGCCCAGTGGTCAAGTTCTACCATCTGGGCCCTGTCGCCAGTTCGATTCCCGTCGGTGCCACCAGTATTTTCATTGAACATACCGGTCCGTCTGGACCAGTATTTTCATTGAACATACCGGTCCGTCTGGAAGTGTTGGAACTGCCTTTGCGGGGGTGTCATTAGAGCTTATCGTCAATTCTTCGTACTCCCCTCACGGGTGAGACGATGGAGGCGCATGTGCAGAAATGCATCAGCCATTGACAGAGAAGCACTATTATTATTATTATTATTATTATTATTATTATTATTATTATTATTATTATTATTATTATTATTATTATTATTATTATTATCATTATTATTTTGGACACCGTGATAGCCCAGTGGTCAAGTTCTACCATCTGGGCCCTGTCGCCAGTTCGATTCCCGTCGGTGCCACCAGTATTTTCATTGAACATACCGATCCGTCTGGACCAGTATTTTCATTGAACATACCGGCCCGTCTGGAAGTGTTGGAACTGCCTTTGCGGGGGTGTCATTAGAGCTTATCGTCAATTCTTCGTACTCCCCTCACGGGTGAGACGATGGAGGCGCATGTGCAGAAATGCATCAGCCATTGACAGAGAAGCACTATTATTATTATTATTATTATTATTATTATTATTATTATTATTATTATTATTATTATTATTATTATTATTATTATTATTATTATTATTATTATTATTATTATTATTATTAGTAAATCTGCCTTGGAGTGTTGACTGTGACATATTTGAGGGAAATCCCGATGAAAAAACCTAGTCACACTTGCTAAACAGAGTTCCAGCCCAATGGCCTCAAGGCGTTAAACTGTGACGCCAACTCATAACCCTTTGGTGGTAGATGCTGGGGAGGAGGGTCGTTGCGCGCGTAAAAGATCTTAAACTCCGCATATGCTGGTTGATAGCCCAGGACCCAGCAGACACCAGATTGTTATGGGTGGGGTTTCGAGGCAGCTCTAGCAACCGCGCTGAGTGTATGCACTTGCACATTCGGTGACGTCTTGCAAGAGGTTGCTGGGACTGCGGAATAACCTCGGCTTAGTGCAGTCTTGCCCTCAGGAGCTCCATCGGTGGCCCCGATCATCAGGCGAGAGACTGACACGGGGGGTGGAGGACCTCGAACAAGGGTATTGGAGGCTTATGTCCGTTGAGGATATGCCATTAGCTGCATCAATACGCCTCAGATATAGTATTATTATTATTATCATTATTATTATTATTATGGACACCGTGATAGCCCAGTGGTCAAGTTCTACCATCTGGGCCCTGTCGCCAGTTCGATTCCCGTCGGTGCCACCAGTATTTTCATTGAACACCGATCCGTCTGGACCAGTATTTTCATTGAACATACCGGCCCGTCTGGAAGTGTTGGAACTGCCCTTGCGGGGGTGTCATTAGAGCTTATCGTCAATTCTTCGTACTCCCCTCACGGGTGAGACGATGGAGGCGCATGTGCAGAAATGCATCAGCCATTGACAGAGAAGCACTATTATTATTATTATTATTATTATTATTATTATTATTATTATTACTATTATTATTATTATTATTATTATTATTATTATTATTATTATTATTATTATTATTATTATTACTATTATTAGGGAGTACATAGGCCATCGGTCCTTTCCATGGGCTGATTGGTATAAAGCTCCTAGAGTAATGTTCTATGCCGTCACTTCCTTTATTCCACCGATTGGTGTGGAGACTTTCCTTATGGAATGGAGGACTGGATGCACATGGCCTTTTGGCTCAGCAATTGGCAGGAGATACACTATTATTACTATTATTATTATTATTATTTTGGACACCGTGATAGCCCAGTGGTCAAGTTCTACCATCTGGGCCCTGTCGCCAGTTCGATTCCCGTCGGTGCCACCAGTATTTTCATTGAACATACCGCTCCGTCTGGACCAGTATTTTCATTGACCATACCGGCCCGTCTGGAAGTGTTGGAACTGCCCTTGCGGGGGTGTCATTAGAGCTTATCGTCAATTCTTCGTACTCCCCTCACGGGTGAGACGATGGAGGCGCATGTGCAGAAATGCATCAGCCATTGACAGAGAAGCACTATTATTATTATTATTATTATTATTATTATTATTATTATTATTATTATTATTATTATTATTATTATTATTATTATTATTATTATTATTATTATTATTATTATTATTATTATTATTATTAAGTAGTCAGTAAAAAGCAATTCGTTGCTAGTGTTAATCTCTCAAAATTCATCAACCTCTCCCAGTCTGGCGTAATAATGGATTTAGAGAGGATGACCAGTTTAGAGAGAGAGGGGGAGGGGGGGGGGGGTGGAGGGAGTTCGAAAGGGCAGGGAACAACATTTGCACCCTACCTAGTCGAACGTCATAGTAGCGTAACATAGTATGTATGTATGAATGAATGTATGAATGAATGTATGAATGAATGTATGAATGAATGTATGAATGAATGTATGAATGAATGTATGAATGAATGTATGAATGAATGTATGAATGTATGTATGTATGTAATGTATGTATGTATGTATGTATGTTATGTATGTATGTTATGTATGTATGTTATGTATGTATGTTATGTATGTATGTTATGTATGTATGTTATCTATGTATGTCATCTATGTATGTTATCTATGTATGTTATCTATGTATGTATGTATGTTATGTATGTATGTATGTAACATACATCAGGAAATAATGTATCTATGTATGTAATAAAAAAAGAAACAGAGCAAAAAAAAAAAAACAAAAAAAAAAAAAAAAAAAAAAAAAAAAAAAAAAACAAGGCAAAGCCTGAAAAAATGAAGGAAAGTAAGCGCGCCGCCGGAATAACAAGGATAAAAACCAACAACATACATCAGGCAAGAAAAATAAACGAATTATAAAAAAAAAGAAGCAGTCTGAGCACACAAGATAGAAAATGTGAAGGAAAAAAAAAGAAATAGAGTAACAAAAAATAAAATACAAGGCAAAGCCTGAAAAAATGAAGGAAAGTAAGCGTACTGCCAGAATAACAAGGATAAAAACCAACAACATACATCAGGCAAGAAGAATAAACGATGAATTATAAAAAAGTCTGAGCACACAAGCTAGAAAATGTGAAGGAAAAAAAAGAAACAGAGCAACAACAAAAAATAGAAGGCAAAGCCTGAAAAAATGAAGGGAAGTAAGCGCACTGCCGGAATAACAAGGATTAAACCAACAACATACATCAGGCAAGAAAAATAAATGATGAATTATAAAAAAAAGAAGCAGTCTGAGCATACAAGCTAGAAAGTGTGAAGGGAAAAAAAAAGAAACAGAGCAAAAAAAAAAAAAAAATACAAGGCAAAGCCTGAAAAAATAAAGGGAAGTAAGCGCGCCGCCGGAATAACAAGGATAAAAACCAACAACATACATCAGGCAAGAAAAATAAACGATGAATTATTAAAAAAAAGAAGCAGTTTGAGCACACAAAATAGAAAATGTGAAGGAAAAAAAAAGAAATAGAGCCTGAAAAAATGAAGGAAAGTAAGCTTACTGCCGGAATAACAAGGATAAAAACCAACAGCATACATCAGGCAAGAAGAATAAACGATGAATTATTAAAAAAAGAAGCAGTCTGAGCATACAAGCTAGAAAATGTGAAGGAAAAAAAAAGAAACAGAGCAACAAAAAAAAAAATACAAGGCAAAGCCTGAAAAAATGAAGGGAAGTAAGCGCACTGCCGGAATAACAAGGATAAAAACCAACAACATACATCAGGCAAGAAAAATAAACGATGAATTGTAAAAAAAAGAAACAGTCTGAGCACACAAGATAGAAAATGTGAAGGGAAAAAAAAGAAACAGAGCAACAAAAAAAAATACAAGGCAAAGCCTGAAAAAATAATGATATTAAAAATGATAATACAAATAGTAGTAGTAGTAGTAGTAGTAGTAGAATAAGTAGTAAGTAATAGTAATAATGATAATAGTAGTAGTATTAGTAGTATTAGTAGTAGTTGTAGTAGTTGTAGTAGAGAGAGAGACAGAGGGAGAGAGAGAGAGAGAAGAAAGAGAGCGAGAGAGAGAGAGAGACAGAGAGACAGAGAGAGAGAGAGACAGAGAGAGAGAGAGAGACAGAGAGAGACAGAGAGGGAACTAACCTCAAAGCCGAAACGGAGAGAGACAGTAGTAGAGAGAGAGAGAGAGAGACAGGAGAGAGAGAGAGAGAGACAGGAGAGAGAGAGAGACAGGAGAGAGAGAGAGACAGGAGAGAGAGAGAGAGAGAGAGAGGGAACTAACCTCAAAGCCGGAACGGAGGACTGTGAGCATATTTTCCCTCTCCATTTCCATTCTGTCGATTCTCTGTAATAGTACAAGGCACTTGTTGTTGTACGTTTTCACTAAACGCCCTCTGAAATTTGTGAACTGGAACCCAGGAGATGGTACATTCCGTGTCCTGGGCGTTTTATCCATACTTCCAAATTTCAACCTCTCCTGGTTGATGAGCGTAAGTCGCGTTGCCTGCATTCTGTAGACTCTTAACATCTCCGCCTTGATGACTATACACACAAACCCAACCAATGGCATTTGTAGAGGTAGATACAACAGAGCAGACAAGCGCAACAAGAAACAGCAATGGATAGAGGGAACGTACGTCCTGGATCCCGGCCTTCAAACAGTTTGTCGTAGGCAGGGTCGTGAGGCACAGAGTCGATGTTGAGCTCGTCCGCTGCCAAAGCACAACAAACAGGGTTATGTCGATGAGAAACAAAAAGAAAAGGCATGACCCCATTCTTCTTGCTTCAATTTCCAATGCTTCCTGCTCTCCGTTGCCCTGCCCCTCGAAACAACAGAGTCGGAGGGGCGGGCAACCGGGTCATTGGAAAATGGGTCGGCGGATGCAAGGTTGATCTTGCTGAGCATGTTTCAAGCAAAGAATTCGAACCGTATATAAAAATGAAATGGCAACACAAAACCATACCACAGAAGCACCGCTTTGAGAAGGTGTTTGAAAGTCTGAGCCGGAACTTTGCAAATCCTTTTTTGGTAGACCAAATCCTTTTTTATGTCTTTTGTGCTGGGTGAACAAGTCCCACATCCTTTTTGCTCCGGCCGGACGTTTGCAAATCCTTTTTTGCTGCCTCGTGCTGTGGCTGAACAAATGCAAATCTTTTTTCGCTTTTTTTTTGTGGCTCAATTTGAAAAGTCAGAAATGCTTCGCCAACCGCCTCCCAAAGACCCATGCAGCCGTCTTTGGACGGGAACATCATCAGGAGGAGACTTCCCGCATTCTCAAACAACCAGGTAAATGATTTGAGGTCCAAGATTGTTTTGGCCAACCTGGTTCGTTCGCATGGCGCGACGCAAGCCGCCAGAATAATAGTCCCCCCCCCCCCCTCCTCCAACCGTCATGTTTGATCATTCCGTGCTGCTGGCGGGCAGGGGGTGAGCAGGATGAAAGCGAGTTACTGGGAAGCAAAAGGGCGTGACGACACATTCCACCCAGGTATTCCATGTGGACTGCATGTATGCTGGTTGACGCTTTGTTTGTTTGCTGATTTGGAGGTCAGGGTCGCGGGGGGGCCAACGGTACTCAACCCTACCGTTGCCGGATCAGCTGGCTTTGGAATGGGCATGTTTTTTCATGTGGAAATCAGGTATGATAGTTTGATTGGTTTTCTATTTGCCTTGCCTTGTTTTATTTTTGATTTTGTTCAGAACCAGAGCTGACTGATGAACAAGTGGTCGTGAATTTATCATCAGTAATAGAAAAATCATTATGCACTTGAGCAGTTACAGACAAATTAACCACAAAAACAAAAGTAAATCAACAGCACACAATTACCACTGCCAAAAATAGTAACAAGTACTACCGATGATACCATCACAAACTTCGAATTCGATCACGTGCACCATCATCATCATCATCATCATTAACAAGGAAATAATGATAATAACGCATTTTTGACAATAACTACAACACCATGCAAATAACCTATACTAAAAATAACTACGACACGATGCACAAACTTTAATTTCTCTTATTGATACTATGCTTGCATCCTGATATAAAAAGAGCGATAAAGTCTGAGGTGGAAACAATGCACGTACAGAGACCGACAGATAAGAACAGTAAACAGTAGTGATGGCAGTGAGTGATAAAAATCATTTTCTCGCTCGCTATTTTTACATGCTTTTTACCTCATCCGCGCAACGTCAAATACTCTCAACAAAATTTACGTTATTCTAATGATAATACTTTGATAGCATTTCTAACATGCCACACAATATAATCGATTGCAGAGAAATCAGTGCAGCGCTTGGATTTGTTGTATATTTAAGCTATATATAGTTTCAGCTTTCCCTGTTTAATTTCTGGGTTTTTGCTATCTAGGTTTTTCAGCCACAAAAACATGGTTAAGGGACGTAAAGCTGACCATGGATGAAACCACCGAGGGGCAGGTGGAGTTCAGGAGAGGGAGAGTAGGAAGACGCGACTGCCCTGCCTCGGGAACGGTGCAGTTTTGTCACCTAGTATTGTTTTTTCGGCCAGAGGTGGATCGAAATTAACTGATAAGTATCAGAATTTTTTTGTGCTTATTGTCACCGATAAATGCACACAATTTCATTGAAAAATGCCTTGATAGGTATCAGTCAAAAAATAAATGTAAAACCTGAATAGACCGTTTCACATGGGGTGTTGCGAGGGTTTTGTTGGGGGACCAAGATGACACATCCGGTACCAAAATGGCGACCCTGGGAAAAACCAGCAGATGCAAATGTGGCGAATGATTTGTTCACAACCCACAAGCGCAGATTTCTGTTTTTTTGTGTGTAAATAAATACTATTTTGCACAGGCCTGGCCGCTCGGACGATTATAGTTAGTGCCACCATCAGCCAGGAATCCTAATTTACCACTACCTTAAGAAAAAGCCACTACCACAAGCCCATTGGGGGGCTTATGTGAAACGGTCTATTTCCTCTCTAACCTCGCGACAAAAGTGCCACCCCTGAAAAGCAGAAAAAACGGTGACCGGTGGCTGGTGTTGGTTGGGGTGGCACTTTTTTTACCCCAGGCTCACAGAAAACGAAGGAAAGTGTCAAGCCCCCCCTGGCACTTTTGTCGCGAGGTTACTGTACATGGGAATTTCTGCAACGGGTCCGAACTGTTTACCAAGTGTTTTTACCCCCCTAGCCCCCCCCCCCCCGGCACATTAACTTTTAAGCTTCGATTCGGCCTGCGCCGTATCACAACTTATACGAGCGAAGAATGAGCGACAAACGCTCGTAAAGAGAGAGAGAGAGAGAGAGAGAGAGAGAGAGAGAGAGAGAGAGAGAGAAAGAGAGAAAGAGAGAGAAAGTCAAGTGATCATGGTTATGTTTCTAACATTACAGGGAATAAAAGTGCATCGCTAACCATGGGCGGCCCGGGAGAATTCGAATGAAATGAAGTTGTTCTGTGTTGGACTTGCGTAGAAACAGATGTCAGTACTAGTGAAGAGTGCATAGGCATGAGTGGAAGTACTGGTGGATCAAATGAAGTTGGAGGGAGCGGTGTTGATGGGAGCACATGTACAGTTGCTTGGACCTGCCAACGTACGGCATGCGCAATTTACGCTAGGGGTAAAAAAAATATCTGTAATGTATTAAAATTTTCTGTTTTAACCGGGGTAAACGTGAAAAAAACATTATGAAAGCAGTTTCAGCCATCGAAAAACAGTTCAGCCTTGTAATTTTGGCTCAAGCAGGTGATTTTTATAACATATTTTCCGGAACTGATGTCATCAAACACACTACAAGTAGCGGTGGAAACGAGAAGCAAGGAAATTCTTGAACCGGTCAGAAGGAACGAAAACATTTATGCAAACATTCAGGCAAAATTGAAACCATGAAACAAAAGGATCAATTTGATGAAAAAAGTACTTTCGAAAAAAAAAACATATTTCAAAAACAGTGTCCGAATCCAAGTGTATTACTTGGTAGCAGCAGGCAGAGCGGGTGCGCCTTTGTTCACCATGTGATGCCAACCTTCATGGCATTCTTTGTAGCAGAAGGAACCCTCCGCGAACCAGCCATCCTGCAGCTTGCAATCGCCTTCCTCTATGCAGCAGTAGAAAAAATCGAATTGCACTCCTTCAAGTGCTACACCAGCATTTTCAAGTGTCACGCAATACCAACTCACAATCTACGTCCCAGCGATCGTACTTTTGCAACAAAAGTCCGCAAACAAGTAGAAATGTACGTAATTACTAAATAAACGAAGTGACCTCTCAGCTATTTACTGGTATTTCACCTACTTTCAGAAGTTAGGGCTTTTTGCAGCCATAGAGACTTTTAATAAGAGTTCGTTGTGTATTTATCCCTTGGGGTTGTATCCAAACTCACACTCTTCCTTTTCGGGTGGCATGAAAGGTGCATTGGTAGGGGATTCAGGTCGTTTGGGTAGTTGCATAGGTTTTGCTAAGGGGTGAGACTCAAAGCCCGGAATCATGGATAGTATTTCTGGGTGTGTAACACCGATAACTGATGTAAGTAAAGGTGTATTCAAACAACTCCATTCCTTTCCATGATCGAACTTTGGAGGGTCTAGCATCATCTTTACTAAATCAGAACCTTGATACACCATATTGAATTCGGCGTACCAAGGGCGGAAGGTAGGAGTAGGGCTCGACTACCAGGATTGCTTTCTCTATGGGTAGAGAAGCGAGATGACGTTAGGAAATAATTAGTTATTAACGTTATGCTAGCAGCTAGGTGCCAGCCTTTCGCACAATTCCGCCTAGTGTGACTGGCGCTAGCCTTCCACACACACACCAGACTGGTGACAGCCTTCCGCACACACACCAGATTCAAATATTTGGTGACAGCCTTCCGCACGTACACCAGTTCGTATTTTCGGTGGCAGCCTTCGAATTCCGCACGCCCCGATAGTACGCTATAAGTGAATAAAGTCTACCAGACCTAACGTTCACGCTACAATGCTCTATAACCTGTAAGACTAACTTAATAATCTGTCGTATACTAGCTGTGGCCTACAGTAGAAACTTCATTGAGAAAAGGGCGCCAAGGGAACAGCCCGATTACATACTAGGCCGGACATAAGTGTCTATGTGTATGTGCATGGATACCATGTGGTATCCATAATTATTAATATTCCGGATCAGAAAAAAATAACAGAACCATAAAATTTTATTAATATTACTATTAAACTTTGTTTTCCTGTTATCCAAAGTAAGAAAAATTTATTTACATAAGTGAAAAGGCGCATGCCTTACTGTCAGAGGGCACCCGCCCCAAAGTCATTTTTACCCCTGATACCAGGTGGTCATCGGCGTTTAAACGATTTGAAAGTGCCCAAAATCACCGACGCTGTTTTTTTTTTTTTTTTTTTTTTTTTTTTTTTTTTTTTGTGCTGGTTTTCTGTATTGCTTGTGCCAGGCGTGACATGTGCGACCTTCGCCACTGCACAGTGGCATATCCTGGCCACAGGAGGCGCAATAATAACTCGTCATGGACACCCTCTGAGAAAAAGCGTACAGGCAAACACTGCACCTACGCCTCTTTGGACTCTCCGTGCTCTGGTTGTATGCGCGACCGACCTCCTGTTTTTTTTTCTAACTTTGTCCACCATAAGGGTCAAAGGATATATGCACAGTTCCATGCACGGGGTGAATGGGGGGGCGACAGGAGCGAGGAGTGCAGAGGAGGGGGGGGGGGGGCTGGGGACCTGCAAGATTAGGCTCGTTTGCGCTTTCAATGAGCTTGGATGCCAGGAGATGCTTGAAAAATCCGGGCCTGTTGTCTCCTTTCAATGAGCTCGGAAGCTCGCACCTCGGGACAACAGGCAAAGTGCGGCTGTAACGAGCATTCCGCGGCTTGCCGGGCAAAGTGGTGGAACAGGTAGCAATAACTTGCTGCTGATTGTGGTCTTTTTGGTTCACCGCGAGCAGCCTGACACCGTCTTTTTCGCATATTGCTGACTCCAAATCCCCCGTAGACCCCCCCCCCCCCTACCCCGCACCCCATAGCATCTTCACAGGAAAGCCCGGGTGTGCAGTTTCACCATTCCGACAAAATCACGGCCCCTGTTTTTCAACTCACATGCTGTTTTGCAACTGGCAAACCACGAATCACCGATTAAAATGCGCCCAGAACAGAATCACGGCCTCATCATACGCAAAGTGGTGGCAGTAGTGACCCCGAAAAAAAGTGCAAATTCTTTTTTTTTGATCTCTCTCCTTACCTTCCACCATCTCCAGTGCGATACAGACCCCAGACTCGACACAACAGGCGGTATGATACTCCCTTCCCATGGGGATCGGCTTGCGGGGAACCACCATTTGCCCAGGCATTCCGTCCCCAGTGAACTGCCCCATACTTTCGTCGATAGTAATGAACCCCCCCCCCCCCCCCCCCCCGCAACTATGGCTTCCCTCGCCTTACGATCGACAGCCTCCGCCCACCCCCGAATAGGCAAAAAAGGGTCCTCTTCTGTTGCTGGTGGACCTGTACGTAAACATTTCAAGATCCCCTCGAACCGATTGCAGGCTACTATGTCGCCATAACCATCCCCCGGCAAGCAGTCTGTACCCAGACCCTTTTGGGTGCCCAGTGTGACCTTCTCCTACCTCTGTCGGCCAATGAGATTTGGATTAACAGCCCCACAAAGACAAAAAATTCTTCCATGGTAAGTGGTTTTGAGAGCGTCTTATCTTTCTCTTTCGCTAGCTCTATGTTAGTAAGCTGTATAAGGGTTGTCACCGCAGACATTTGCAAAAAGTGAAAAAAGTGTCTACACACAGGAAAAAATTTTTTTTTTTACAAAAATTGGCAAAACAAACAAAAACATTGAAAAAAGTTGACACCATGATTACCAACAGACCAAACACAGAGTTGAAATTTTTTTCTTTCCTTTCGTTTTCTGAAACAACACAACACAATTCAAAAAAAAAAAGACATAGCCATGTAGAGAAAGTGTTGGGGAATGAGGGGCTAACTGGAATGTAACCGGAACAGCTACTCTGACATTAGTCGTCAATCAACAGGAGAGGGGCAGACCAAGCATAAGAGTCGAGTAACGACAAGCCGGACGACACTCAATGCCACTATGTATTGTGCGGGCCAGCCGACAATCCCTTTTCCTTCTTGGGGGGAAGCCGCCGTAAGCGGTCGACCCCCACGCCGAAGACTGACTCCTCATTCGAAGGCGCTCTCGACCGACCGACACATAACATAAGGCATTCCGGCTGTCGAATAAATAAAAAGAATTGGCCCACGTCCAGTGCGAGTCTCATCCGGGAGAACTCGTGCCCCCGAGCTCCAGCTCTTCCTTCCACTGGCATCAGTTATAAATGCCATCTCTTGATCCTCCCCTTCCATCGAGAAGAAAAAGTAGCTGATGATCCGTAAGCGACATCAGACTCCATTGTATTCCTAAGAATGTCACGTTTTGGCTCGCTTTCGTGGTCTTCCACGACCCTTGTTTTCTTCCGATGCGATCGGCGATTGTTTCGGTCTTCTCTTTTTCGCCGCAACTTCCTTATCACACTTCGGCGCACCTATCAACAAAAATGATATGCCCGCACTCAGGACCTCGTCCCATATGCGAAGCGGAATCCGTCGTTCCTCCGTTAGATCAAACGGCATATCCAGAACCACCCTCGGCATCAGTTGCACCGTCCAATGTGTGAAATCCTCGTCGCCCTTCCCCATGGACGCATCCCACTGTTTCAAGCCTTCCCCGTCCCGGAACACCGGTGCAAAGACTCTATCCCGCGTGAGCTCAACCTCACCTTTGCTTCTCCAAAACTGCATTGTTGGTACCAATCGCAACGCAGCTCGTACCCGTGTTCTGGGCTGTACATATGTAACTTGCATGAGAAAGAAATGATCGAAATCTTTGTCCATGACCGTATTACTATCCTCATGCGGTCGACAGAGGTAGAACTTATCCACCTGCCACTCGATCTTAGCCACATCCTCACCGGATATCCACTGCTTCTTCCATACCGTACCCTTACGGCCCTGTATCGCTTCCTTCTGCCCAAGAATAACGTCCTTTTCATCCTTGTCATCTGATGATGCTTTGTCATCCTGACCCACATGCTTTGCTTCCACCTTCATTTCCTCTTGCTGCTTCCGCAGCGCATCCTCACGCTCCTTACGTGTAAGCAATGCTGGCGGTTGTCTGAACGCTGGTGCAACGCGTCTCAACGCTTGCTCCTCGTTCTCGTCCTCTAGCAAATAAGGACTAAACTTGGCTAAACGCCGCACATGAACGATCTGTTCCCTTCCTCGCGCCCCCGTAGGCGCTATCTTATAATTGCACGCACCCGTCTGCCGCACAATCTTAAATGGCCCATGCCACTTATTGTAAAACTTGACCGACACCCCCTTCGGTACCGTCGGAACATACAACAACACTGTATCGCCTTCCTTGTACTCGACATGAGAGTACTTGCCCGATTCCTGTTCTCGCAGGATCTCCCTCAGCGTCTCCCGACATTTCTCGATCGCGCTACGAGCCTCTGCAATAGCTCGTAATCGAACTCCTAAAAATTCGCACGTCTCCCACTTGTCGGGTGGAAACAACAGTTCCGTTGGTGTGTTCAACGCTCTCCCGTATACTACCTATTGCGGACTCACACCCCGCGCATGTCCCCCCAACGACACTGAAGCCAGATTGTTAATAGAAAACGTGAACATAGGCACAACGTATATCCAATTGAGCTGAATATTTTTGTAATAGGTCTTCAGCGCTGCCTTCAGCGTCCTATGCACTTGCTCAATTTTCCCGTTAGCAACTCGGTTAAAAGCAGTCACATACTGCCAATCAAACCCAAAGAACTTGGCAATGCTTTGTGAGACCTCATTTGAAAAACTTGTACGTCTATCTGAGATAATCCTTCTCGGAATCCCGATGCGGCCAAACACCTGATCAATCAATGCTGCCGCTGTAACATCCGCAGTTACATCCGTAACAGGAACGATGTAACGTAATTGGATGTCCCGATCAATCACCGTTAGCAAATATTTGAATTTTCCTGCTCCCGCCTCCGGGAAAGGACCAACATGATCGATATGCAAAGTATCGAAGATGTCCAAGGTGATATCATACTCACCCTTGAGTCCCAAGTTCGGCTTATAAGGAAGCTTTGCCGTTTGACAATGAGGGCAACCCTTAACAAACATTTCTTAACCCTTTCCCCTAGGTTATCTCACCAAAACCTTCTGCGTAAAGACCAAGTCATCCTTCCCACCCCCGGATGACTTTGCATCGGGCAATGGTGTGCCGCGATGAACAACGACGTTCTGAGTTCCTGCGGAACCCATAGCAACCAACGATCCTCCTCATTGGCATAAATTCCATTCTTGCCCATGTACCAAAGGAGTCCATCCTTCAGCACCAAGCATCGCTTGAGCTTCCGTATCTCGTTGTCCTCCGGTCTAGCTTGAGGATTAGCAAGATGTTCCCGTAACTCATTATATTCCGCACTTTCTTTTGTTGGCAGTGTCCGACTGCACAGTATGGACTGAGGGCGATTATTTCTAAATTTGTACAGAACTATTAGTATAATATTTACAATTTACTTATTCCGTTCATTTACGATATTATCTGATTAAGGGGGAGCGTCACAGCCTCACACTTCCTAACGTATTTGTAATTACGATAATACCGTTTTATACATTAGTCGTTATTCAGTGGCACAGGTGGCACTTAACTATTTACCAATACAGTATGTCAGTTACCATTTTAATCAGTACGGATGGATGGTTAGTTAGGACGCAGTATAGGTAGAACAGTTACAGTCATTCAGTCCATATTATAAGTAGTCACAGTCATTAGTTGTACTTCCAACCATAATGATTGCTAGTGACGTGGCACAGTTCTAGAGTAAAACGGAAAGTGATTGTATTCTCAGTAAAGTTCAGTTCCAGTAACAAGGAAGTAGTCGTGGGATGATTTTAGTGTCATATACTGACATCCGGAACTCAATCTGCCGGAATTCCTCAGAAGGAATAGTCCGTCAATTGTGTTTAATCAGACTTGCTTTTAGTCGCGTGTATTTCGGATTTACGTCCGGAGCACTCCTCTCAGTTTAGACTACGGTTTTATTATTCAGCGAATATATTCAGTCATCATTTTTTACGGTTATGCAGCCTTGATTGCTAACGACCTCATGAGCAAGACACAGACCCCCAAACTACTCAACCTTGGAAGCGTACCCACGCTCAAACCCAATGAACGACTTTACCAGGAATGGAAATTTCAGTTCCAATCCTTCACCTACGGAGATAGCGCAGAATTGGGAGACATTGTAGCCTCCGTGTTTGCTGAACCGGACAAAGCCATAGCCAGATTCCCCGACGACCCTACCAAGATCCGTATTGCAGAAGACTGGTCAGAGTCTTCAGATGATGAGCAAGAAACACAACCCCCGAAAGAGAGCGAAGAGGACAAGCCTAAACAGCAAGGCAAAACCGCCGGTGCTAAGAAAGGTAGTACCTCAGCACTCTCGAAACAGAAGACGAACTGGAAGAAGAAGAGAGAAAGGCCAGACGAGCACAGACAACCAAGAGAGCCCATTCCAGAAAAAGAAGACAAACAAACAATATGTACAACGAATGCGTAGGTTGGAACTTTACGTCTCTGTAGCTTTCAAAGCACCAGTCCTAGTGACAATGTGCATGGGAGTGGAAGACAGAAGCCCCATTCGCATGTTAGTCTTAGTGGAAAAAAGGTATGGAGGCAAATCACTTCTTGATATGATCATAAGATGGCAAAAGTATATTGTCGCTACCCCTAATTAATAAGGGAGACATTGCCTACTGGCTAGACGAAAACCGTTTTACGGAACTCCAAATACAGAGAGATTATGGTGGAAAAATCCCTAACGAATTTTTCACCGCACAGCTTGTATAAACTCTCCTACCACCCGGCTTTTGGAGGGCTAGATGCACTGATGATACAGTTCGAAAACAAGGGGATTACTGCTCACTCTGAAGTAGAAGACATGCTCAGAAAGATCTGGATTAAGTATAAACTGAAACAGAGAACTCAGAAAAAGATACTTGGAGCAGGCGAAACCCCTGACAAAACTAACGGACAACGCAAGACCACAGAAAGATCATTCGTGTCTGAACAGTCAGACAGCGAAACAAGACGTTGCTTCAACTGCAACAGGACGGGTCATTTAGCGTTTGAGTGCAAGAACACCTGCACTAAGAATAGCTGCAAGAAAGGCAAAGGTAAACACCCCCGTAAGCATTGCCCTCCTGACAAGAAACGTAGGCAGACAGGAACAAAACCCTCTAAGAAATCCCGAGATCCACTGTCGCTGTCGCAGAGCAAGCCTCTGACGAACAGGACGAGGAGCAAGGAGAAGAAAAGCCTGAAAAGGAAGAACAGGATGACGCAGAACACGAGGATGATTCTCCCTCTGTGTTCGTTGTCATGGTGGAAGCTTAGACCCCGAAGAGGAAGAGAAGCCTAATGCTAGACGACGATCAGCTAGACAGAGCAGCACTCAGCAAGTCCGCACACAACAAGTCAACACTCAGCAGGTCAGCAGTCAACAGACTAGCAGTCAGCAGAACAGCAGACAGCAAAACAATAGTCGACAGACAAGCAGCAGCAGTCAACAGACTAGCAGTCAGCAGAACAGCAGACAGCAAGACAATAGTTGACAGACAAGCAGCAGCAGTCCACAGACTAGCAGTCAGCAGAACAGCAGACAGCAAAACAACAGTCGACAGACAAGCAGCAGCCGTAGTCAACAGACTAGCAGTCAGCAGGACAGCAGTCAACAGGTCAGTAACCAGCAAACCAGCACTCAACCGACAAGCAGTCAACAGACTAGCAATAGACGACAGAGCAGCAGACAGCAAGCACGTAGACAAAAGCAACAGCAGGCAGAGATGGAGAGAAAGAGCGAAAGAGCACAGTTGCAAACCACTACCCTCTCATCTAAGAAACAACAGAAAAAGGATGGAGAGTAAGGGTGAAAGAGCACAGGCACAACCCACTTCCCTCTCATCCACAGTCACACATTCACAGAAGATGGAGAGAAAGGGTGAAAGAGCACAGTCGCCACCCTCTACCCTCTCATCCACAGACACACAGTCACAGACTGAACGCATGGGAAGATATGAGCCACCACCACACCCTATCTACGCAAATCTCAAGCCTGGTTACTCTCTCACACCCAAACAGAGAACACTGGTATATGAGCAGCTAGATAAGAACGGGCACCCTAGGTGTCAAGTTAGGAACACAAAAGGAGAACAGTGTGGGATTTCTCGCAACCTCAAATTTTACGGTTCCCCTAATCTCATGGCGAAACGGTTCGCATATGGTTCGTTTTGCGGCTATCATGCCGAACAAGACCCCTTATTTCCCTTCGTAGACCTAGCAAGACCGGCAGCAGAAAGACCTAGTAAGAACAGCAAGTTCCCAGACGAAGCAGGACTGATAGCTGTAGCCGAACAGTACCTAGAATTGTACGGCAACATTCAGGGTTACAATCAGCTGAACCAAGAGTGGTGTTATTACCCCGCAGTGAAGGCGCACGAGTTTCAGGTACAGCCGTCACGCAAACTCAACCACCTGACAAAACAGTATGCGGAAAAAACGGGCCGGATCCAACAGGTTGTGTACGGTAGTGGACAGAAAAGCTTAGCTGGTAGAGCAGTAGAGCATGGTAGACAACCCTACCCACTGCATGCAACACCTGAAAGGCCAATACCAAAAAGTCCAATACCTGAAGCACCCACACCCGAAACTGTCACGTATGTTGAGGAACACTTTGAAAACACAACATCAGAACAGGCAACCCCTCGCACTCCAGAAGGTAGATACCTTACTAGTCACGCATTCAGGCAGGCAGGTCTAGTGGTGGTAAATGATCAGGCTAGGCCTAATCCAAATGTGTCACCCATAAACTTCTACACCCTCGCACACTTAGCAGAAGTCATGACGCAAGGTTGTCAATGGACTTCAGACAGACAGGTAGTGTGGACAGCACACGACCAGCCAGACGATTTCCTCACAGACGTAATGAAAGCGATAGAGGCAGTTTACGTACTGCACAAAGTGAGAAGAACTAGCGCCTACAGCGTCGAAAAAGACCAATTGTCACTCATTCCACTGCACAAGAAAGAGTAGGATTGCCACAAGCACCCCCTCCTTCCAACACAACTACTGAACACCAACTATTCCCTTCTACGCAACGAAGAAGAGGAAGAGATACATGAAGTAGAGAAAGAAGAAAAGTCAGAGGAAGAAGAAGATGATGAGGTGTACGAGTTCAACAGCGACGACGAACGAAACTCAGACAAAATCAGACTTAGGGACGCACTCGCAGCTTATTCGTCAGAAGAGATAGAAGAAGAGGAAAAACAAGAGGAAGAAGAAGAACAGGACGAAGAAGAAAACGAAGAGGATGACACAGCAACAGTGCCTCACAAGACAGAGAAAGACGTGAGTACAGTAGCGCGAGACAGGGCGATGGTATTGATCAACGCGAAAGACAGACCAAACCCGACACACACATACCAGGATAGTGGAGCCTCACAATACGTCTGTCGAGATTCTCATTTAATGACGAACATGACGAAAGTAAGACCCGTGAACTTCAAAACTGGAAATGGTGAGAGAAAGATAGAGAAGGCAGGTATGATGCAACTAGCTAGAGTAGATGGTAATGCCAAACCCCATGTTATAGCAAAGGCAGCGTACTATGACCCCTCTATGCCTATCAACATTGCACCCACTGGACCCATGGATCATTTTCACCACAGAGCTGTGGTACACCAAAATGGTCAGATGTTTATCCTTAAGAAACCTATAAAGGTAGACCCCAGGGATATACTAGTCAGGGGGAAATTGACAAAATCTCTATTGTATCGATGGGACACAAAGAAGGACAAACCGCTTCGCATCAATCAGCGGTATGTTCCCTCAGGAGCACCCAAGAGCGAATCCATGTTGGGGTAATCGGGGAGGGAAGCCCCATATCAGTCAAAGATAGTGATAGATTCAAGCTAAGCAAAAATAGAGATAGTGATAGGACCAACAACGCAATCTTGTTTGTTAAGTACCGCGCTAGCACTGACAAACGGAAGCCAATAGAAATGGATATCCTTCATGCTAGTATAGGACATTTCGGTTTCGGAAAAGGCACTGCTTTCGCAGATGCGGCTGGTTATAGAATAGTAGGATCTAGAGGAACTTTGGAAAGCGCAAAGGAAGAGTGCGCCACATGCGAACCATGTATGATCGGCAAAGCTAAGGTTCTTCCTAGATTTGCGGTTAATCATATTCGCAGAGCCAATAGGTCAGGAGAGATATTACACCTAGATACGCAAGGACCCTGGCGTGTAATGTCAAGGACAGGCAAAAGATATAAATTTTCCGTGACTGATGATTATTCCAGTTACACGCTAGATTTCTATCTTGCCCATAAGAATGAGTTTATTACTTGTCTCAAGAAGGCCATCAGCTTCTTTGAAACACAAATAAGTAATAAAGTCAAGGAAATACGCTGTGATCAGGAGTTCACTGCCCCCGCAGAGGTGCGCAGGGAATACCCAGGCATAGTGTGGCAAGACGCAGCTACAGGAGATAAAGATGGCAATCCGGTAGCGGAAAGAATGAACCAAACGACAGGAGGACCCGCACGCGCTATGCGCATTCATGCTGGATTCCCACCCAATTTTTGGGACGAAATGGAACATACAGCATCCACACTTTGAACATCCTCCCGGCAACCACTGGTTCCCGTAAGGGTATGTCCCCGTACGAACAGCTTTTCGGTAGAAAGCCCCGAATGCATCAGTTAAAACCTATCGGTAGTAGAGGAGTAATGCACATAGGTAAGACAGACGGCAAGGGAGCTATGCCCGGCAAATTAGTTACGTTAGTAGGATACGACATACATAGAGAATTGTATCGTGTATGGGATGGCAAGCGAGTAATAGGCATTCGTAATGCTAGATTTAACCCGCGCAAACTAGGACCACTGTCAGGCGTGACCGCCCAGATAGATTGGAGTGACGAATCTGAGGGGGAGAGTGAGAAAGACACAATCACCACAGAACAACCTTCACCAATCCAAGCCATTCTAGACGATGAAGATGAGGATCAACAACCACACTTCAAAGAAAGGACACACGAGCATACGACAATCCAACCGCTTGAGAGAGCGATGAGACCAGATTCGCCAACTCACGAGCAAGGATTACAGGAAGAGCAGAAATCAGACCAGCAAGACGAGATCAGTATTGAACAAAGCTTAGCTGACGATCAGGACACAAACCTCAGTACAGGACCGATGCCCTCATCTGATTTCACTGCCCCAGAAGAGCCTCATACCGATCCAAACCGGTACATTGAGAAGAAGCCCCCGCCAAAAGGACTAACTTGGGAGCAAAGCAACAGTGTTAGCTCAGCCAATATAGTCACAGGCATGAGAGAGAGAGGAAGCAAACTGACTTAAGTTCTACATCCACGCATCATGTTACGCTCACGAATGATGTATTGAATGATATGGATGATTGCATCTCTCATGATGAAGCAAGCGAGTGGTTATTTTATATTTATCTACCCACAGACTTAGTTGAAGAAGGAATCACACTGAAAGACTTGCAAAAAGGAATCGATAATGAACTGATAGAGTTAAGGGAGTTCAAAACCTATGAATGGGTGACGGCCGATGAAGTTAGGAAGGCAGGAGTCAAACCCGTAGGTTTACTTAGGGTTCATAAAGTTAAGACTGACGAAGCGGGCGTAAAATTCGTTAAGTCACGACTCTCTTTACGGGGAGATCAACTTGAGCCAGGCATCAGTTACAACCCCGAACAGCTTTACGTTCCATGTGCCAACCATAGATCAGTCTTACCGTTATTCAAACTATCAGTAAGCTTAGGCAACAAAATATATGCCGTAGACTTCAAGAACGCATACCTCGATGCGCTCATGAAAGACCCGGTGTATGCTCGCGCCCCACCCGGTGTAACCGAGAAAGGACGCGAAGGGATGTTTCTTAAGATCACTAAAGCTTTATACGGAGCCCCACAGGCAGGCAAAAGGTGGTACGATCTATTCGCAGAACTTTTACGAGAGCTTGGTTTTGAGCCTCTGAAGGCAGACCCATGCATGTTCATTCATCAAAAGGGAGTACACGTTAGCAAAGCCATAATAGGTGTCTTTCACGTAGACGACCTTATATTCATTGCCCCCAGCGAGAAAGCTTATAGCTACTTTTGCGATAGCCTCGAGAAGCGATTCCCGATCAAAAGGCTAGGCGTAGCTAGAGAGTTCAAAGGCATGGAGATCGAACAAAAGGACGGAGAGATAATTGTGCACCAGCGCACATACGAGAAGAAGGTAGTCAAGTTTTTTGGTTACGCTGATTCTAAGCCAAGCGCTACCCCGGGTACAAAAATCGATCCAGCCCCGATGCACAGTTCAGCCAAGCTCAGACAATTTTCAATTCCTTAGATAGTCGGTAGTCTCCTATTTCTGGCAAAGATGACAAGACCGGACATCGATGAAGCTGTAAACGCCGCGAGCGTAATGCAGACAATCGACGCGGGAGTTGCATACGCGCGATTAGGCAAATGCATCCGCTACTTGAAGAATTTACGGGGTTTGCGATTCAAATCGGGCACAAGATCCGGGTTGGTCGAACAAATTTCCGTTTATCCGGATGCCGCGCACAAAGCGTGTCTCAAGACAGGTAAGTCGCGAACCGGCAACGTAATACTCGTCGGCGGCAGCCCAGTAGCTTGGTTGTCGAAGAGACAAACTAAGGTAGCTCTTTCTTCCAATGACGCCGAAATCATCGCTGCTAGCGAAGCGCTCCGCGAGATGATGGCAGTCAAAAACATTCTCACCGAGATAGGCTTAGCACAGAATAATCCCGTTGATGTGTTCGAAGATAATGCACAAACAATCTTAGCAGCACAGCGAGGTTTAGCGGGACCGCGAACTAAGCATCTTCTCGTAGAAGAACACTATTTGCATGAACTGGAAACTCTCGGAATCGTAAAATTTCGGAAAGTAAGTACAGATGAGCAAATCGGTGATGTTTTAACTAAGCACCTTCCTAAAGATCAAATGGATTATCTTTTGGATAAATTCACGATTAAGATGGAATAAACAACGGCAATATTGTTAATTTCGAATTTTTCGTGATCAACGAATACGTTAATTTTCGTAACTGCAATTTACGCAAATTTTCTCATACGCATGTACCGTACTCAGGTGTAAGAAGGCCCGAGCCGACTCTGAGAAGCGCACGAGCTATGCAACGAGTTCGTTGGCTGAGATAGGATCTTAGGGAGAAGAGAGCATGGAAAGCGAGCTAAAGTCACAGGACTTAGCCGCAGGATAGAATAGGCTCAGGGGGAGCAGCCTATGAGAGAAAACAGCATAGTCAATAGTCATGGCATGTTATTGTTGACTTACTGTTCATTTTTCTTAATCAGGTAGTTCTTTCAGACGCGCGAATCGAACATCGATCGGAATCAGGGAAGTATAGGATAGATACATCTCACGAAGGTAGAATTGCTAGCATTGCTTCCGATCTGTCGATTTCGCATCATTTTTTTTACATAGTAATTTTGTGTATTTATGAAGTTGCATGATTAACGTTATAAGACGTGAATATGTGATATTCGCATTTATTTTTATCACTGAAAATGACGTCTCATATTAAGTTATAATACGTTTGATATATAACATAGCAACATGTTTTATGTTCAAATGCGATATTTGATATAATGGAACTATTTTTCATTTATGTTTTTTCTATTATGTTACCTTCTATCAATCCCACATTTCGAGACATCATAGTCGTACTGATGACTCAGATTTTTCTAGGTCACATTTCATATAAGGTTACACATGAGATAGAACATATATGATACAAATTCAGAAATCGACGCGCCCGGTTCTAACGAAGGAGTCCGAACAGCCCGGCATCAGACCTACGCGATCGAAGCTTGCACCTGACGCGACTCATCGTCATCTGCGTCGTCTCGACTCCGCACGTTCAGCGCACAACGACCGCATGGACTGACGAGCGGACAATGAAGTTATCGCACCGCAGGCCGGCATGACAAGGCTACTCATCGGCGTATCGGCGATGAAGCGATATCTCTGGGCAACGCGACGTCCAACTATGATCGACGATCCCGACTCTTCAAACGTCACGAACTTCGCAAAATTTTAATTTTACTCGCGTTATGCTCCGATTACGCACGGCCCATTGATTGTTACATTACGGGTAACAAATTGACACGGCCTTTGCTAATTAATTAACCAATACGTACGATCTTACAACTGCGATGGACCTATCGATCTGCGATGACACGCTCCTACGACGACTGCAGTTTAAATGTAACATGGTTATTATCGCGTAACGATATAGCAGAAATTTCGAAAAGTCTCCACCGACGCCAGTCTGACAGCCGTGTCAGTTTCCAACTGGAATCGAACCTTGTCCGGATGTGTTTCTGGCAATTGAAAGAGATGTTCGTATTTCACTCTTTCCTCAAGGATGGAGCAAGAAAGCGCTATCTAAGCAATGTGCAAGCAAGCAAGCTAAGCAAACAAGCAAGCTAAACCGCAGCAAGCAAGCAAGAAGCAAGCTAAGAAAAAATTAGCCAAACCGCAGCAAGCCACCGTTATACTAGTTATACCCCGACGTGATTTTCTTGGTCAGCTGGATGACAATGGCCTGATAACTCATCAGGGTTTTTTGTTTTTCAGCCCTTTCACCGGTATATGCCCTAAACTTCTTGATAAATTTTCTGATAGACATCAAGGGAAAAAGAGAGGTAACAGGTGGGAAATTGAATTTAATTTTTGCGAGGGGTTGGAAGAGGTTTTACATAGAAAATCCGCGTCTAACTGACTGACAGTAGCTACCGTATGGTCCCATGACCCATCCATCCATCCATCCATCCATCCATCCATCCTATCACATCCTATCCCATCCATCCATCCATCTATCCATCCATCCATCCATCCATCCATCTTCCATCCATCCATCCATCCATCCATCCCATCCATCCTATCCATCCTATCCATCCATCCACCCATACCACTGATCCATCCATCCATTCATCCATCCATCCACCCATACCACTGATCCATCCATCCATCCCATCCCATCCCATCCCATCCCATCCTACCAGCCTACTACTACTACTACTACTACTACTACTACTACTACTACTACTACTACTACTACTACTACTACTACTATTACTACTACTACTACTATTACTACTACTACTACTACTACTAATACTACTACTACTACTACTAACTTCTAACTTCTTCTTCTTCTTCTTCTTCTTCTTCTTCTTCTTCTTCTTCTTCTTCTTCTTCTTCTTCTCCTCCTTGTCTTGCTTTCCCTTTCTTATAAGAAGAAACATTTTACAATTCACAATTTTACAATCTCTCTCTATATATATCCATCCATCATCTATCTTCTCTCTTCTCTCTTCTCTCTTCTCTCTTCTCTCTTCTCACCATCCATCCATCTATCTTCCAACCCATCCATTCCAATCCGTCAATTTCATCCCATCTATCCATCCATCCATCCATCTCTCTCTCTCTCTTATCCATCTACATCTATCTTCTCTCCTCTTCTCTCTTCTCTCTTCTCTCTTCTCTCTTCTCACCATCCATCCATCCATCTATCTATCTTCCAACCCATCCATTCCAACCATCAATTTCATCTCATCTATCCATCAACCCATCCATCCATCTCTCTCCCCCCAACGACACTGAAGCCAGATTGTTAACAGAAAACGTGAACATAGGCACAACGTATATCCAATTGAGCTGACTATTTTGTAATAGGTCTTCAGCGCTGCCTTCAGCGTCCTATGCACTCGCTCAATTTTCCCGTTAGCAATTCGGTTAAAAGCAGTCACATACTGCCAATCAAACCCAAAGAACTTGGCAATGCTTTGTGAGACCTCATTTGCAAAACTTGTACGTCTATCTGAGATAATCCTTCTCGGAATCCCGATGCGGCCAAACACCTGATCAATCAATGCTGCCGCTGTAACATCCGCAGTTACATCCGTAACAGGAACGGTGTAACGTAATTGGATGTCCCGATCAATCACCGTTAGCAAATATTTGAATTTTCCTGCTCCCGCCTCCGGGAAAGGACCAACATGATCGATATGCAAAGTATCGAAGATGTCCAAGGTGATATCATACTCACCCTTGAGTCCCAAGTTCGGCTTATACGGAAGCTTTGCCGTTTGACAATGAGGGCAACCCTTAACAAACATTTCTTAACCCTTTCCCCTAGGTTATCTCACCAAAACCTTCTGCGTAAAGACCAAGTCATCCTTCCCACCCCCGGATGACTTTGCATCGGGCAATGGTGTGCCGCGATGAATAACGACGTTCTGAGTTCCTGCGGAACCCATAGCAACCAACGATCCTCCTCATTGGCATAAATTCCATTCTTGCCCATGTACCAAAGGAGTTCATCCTTCAGCACCAAGCATCGCTTGAGCTTCCGTATCTCGTTGTCCTCCGGTCTAGCTTGAGGATTAGCAAGATGTTCCCGTAACTCATTATATTCCGCACTTTCTTTTGTTGGCAGTGTCCGACTGCACAGTATGGACCGAGGGCGATTATTTCTAAATTTGTACAGAACTATTAGTATAGTATTTACAATTTACTTATTCCGTTCATTTACGATATTATCTGATTAAGGGGGAGCGTCACAGCCTCACACTTCCTAACGTATTTGTAATTACGATAATACCGTTTTATACATTAGTCGTTATTCAGTGGCACAGGTGGCACTTAACTATTTACCAATACAGTATGTCAGTTACCATTTTAATCAGTACGGATGGATGGTTAGTTAGGACGCAGTATAGGTAGAACAGTTACAGTCATTCAGTCCATATTATAAGTAGTCACAGTCATTAGTTGTACTTCCAACCATAATGATTGCTAGTGACGTGGCACAGTTCTAGAGTAAAACGGAAAGTGATTGTATTCTCAGTAAAGTTCAGTTCCAGTAACAAGGAAGTAGTCGTGGGATGATTTTAGTGTCATATACTGACATCCGGAACTCAATCTGCCGGAATTCCTCAGAAGGAATAGTCCGTCAATTGTGTTTAATCAGACTTGCTTTTAGTCGCGTGTATTTCGGATTTACGTCCGGAGCACTCCTCTCAGTTTGGACTACGGTTTTATTATTCAGCGAATATATTCAGTCATCGTTTTTCACGGCTGTGTCGATAGAAGAGGCTAACAGAGTCAAGATGGTAGAAGTACTGAATGATCAAAAATTAGAACACTGTCTTTGGTTTCGGGAACACACTCGAGCTCAGGGGGAAGGGTCACAGCCCAAGGTTGAGACTGCCGCAGACAGGAGGGCGAAAATGCTGGAGTCGGTGAGTAAGCGTTTGAAGACTTCTACAGTCACAAGCGCAACGCAGGAGCCGGCGACGCGTGCAACTGTGACCGAAGCCTTGGCTGCCATGACAGAGTCCTTGGCTGCAGTGAGCGAGCCCTTCGCTGCTTCCGAGTCGGAGGCTGCAGTGACCGAGTCCTTGGCTGCTTCCAATTCTGAAGTGAGGTCCCCCCCACTTCTTTTTATTATTATTATTAATATTATTATTATTATTATTATTATTATTATTATTATTATTATTATTATTATTATTATTATTATTATTATTTTGGACACCGTGATAGCCCAGTGGTCAAGTTCTACCATCTGGGCCCTGTCGCCAGTTCGATTCCCGTCGGTGCCACCAGTATTTTCATTGAACATACCGGTCTATTTCTGGACCAGTATTTTCATTGAACATACCGGCCCGTCTGGAAGTGTTGGAACTGCCCTTGCGGGTGTGTCATTAGAGCTTATCGTCAATTCTTCGTACTCCCCTCACGGGTGAGACGATGGAGGCGCATGTGCAGAAATGCATCAGCCATTGACAGAGAAGCACTATTATTATTATGATGATGATTATTATTATTATTATTATTATTATTATTATTATTATTATTATTATTATTATTATTATTATTATGGACACCGTGATAGCCCAGTGGTCAAGTTCTACCATCTGGGCCCTGTCGCCAGTTCGATTCCCGTCGGTGCCACCAGTATTTTCATTGAACATACCGGTCCGTCTGGACCAGTATTTTCATTGAACATACCGGCCCGTCTGGAAGTGTTGGAACTGCCCTTGCGGGGGTGTCATTAGAGCTTATCGTCAATTCTTCGTACTGCCCTCACGGGTGAGACGATGGAGGCGCATGTGCAGAAATGCATCAGCCATTGACAGAGAAGCACTATTATTACTATTATTATTATTATTATTATTATTATTATTATTATTATTATTATTATTATTATTATTATTATTATTATTATTATTATTATTATTATTATTATTATTATTATTGTTGTTATGGAGGCACATGTCCAGGATCTGGATCTGATGCTATAGTCTGAGGAAGCCTATTATTGTTGTTGTTATTATTATTATTATTATTATTATTATTATTATTATTATTATTATTATTATTATTATTATTATTATTATTATTATTATTATTATTATTATTATTATTATTATTATTATTATTATTATTATTATTATTATTATTATTATTATTATTATTATTATTATTATTATTATTATTATTATTATTATTATTATTATTATTATTATTATTATTATTATTATTATTATTATTATTATTATTATTATTATTATTATTATTATTATTATTATTATTATTATTATTATTATTATTATTATTATTATTATTATTATTATTATTATTATTATTATTATTATTATCATGGAGGCGCATGTGCAGAAATGCATCAGCCATTGACAGAGAAGCACTATTATTATTGTTATTATTATTATTATTATTATTATTATTATTATTATTATTATTATTATTATTATTATTATTATTATTATTATTATTATTATTATTATTATTATTATTATTATTATTATTATTATTATTATTATTATTATTATTATTATTATTATTATTATTATTATTATTATTATTATTTTGGACACCGTGATAGCCCAGTGGTCAAGTTCTACCATCTGGGCCCTGTCGCCAGTTCGATTCCCGTCGGTGCCACCAGTATTTTCATTGAACATACCGATCCGTCTGGACCAGTATTTTCATTAAACATACCGGCCCGTCTGGAAGTGTTGGAACTGCCCTTGCGGGGGTGTCATTAGAGCCTATCGTCAATTCTTCGTACTCCCCTCACGGGTGAGACGATGGAGGCGCATGTGCAGAAATGCATCAGCCATTGACAGAGAAGCACTATTATTATTATTATTATTATTATTATTATTATTATTATTATGGACACCGTGATAGCCCAGTGGTCAAGTTCTACCATCTGGGCCCTGTCGCCAGTTCGATTCCCGTCGGTGCCACCAGTATTTTCATTGAACATACCGGTCTATTTCTGGACCAGTATTTTCATTGAACATACCGGCCCGTCTGGAAGTGTTGGAACTGCCCTTGCGGGGGTGTCATTAGAGCTTATCGTCAATTCTTCGTACTCCCCTCACGGGTGAGACGATGGAGGCGCATGTGCAGAAATGCATCAGCCATTGACAGAGAAGCACTATTATTATTATTATTATTATTATTATTATTATTATTTTTATTATTATTATTATTATTATTATTATTATTAGGGAGTACATAGGCCATCGGTCCTTTCCATGGGCTGATTGGTTTAAAGCTCCTAGAGTAATGTTTTATGCCGTCACTTCCTTTATTCCACCGATTGGTGTGGAGACTTTCCTTATGGAATGGACTGGATGCACATGGCCTTTTGGCTCAGCAATTGGCAGGAGATACACTATTATTATTATTATTATTATTATTATTATTATTATTATTATTATTATTATTATTATTATTATTATTATTAATGGAGGCACATGTCCAGAATGGATTTGATGCCATAGTCTGAGGAAGCCTATTATTATTATTATTATTATTATTATTATTATTATTATTATTATTATTATTATTATTATTATTATTATTATTGTTATTATTATTATTATTATTATTATTATTCTTTCTCTCCCTCTCCTCTCTCTCTCTCTCTCTCTCTCTCTCTCTCTCTCTCTCTCTCTTGTTTCTCAGGTCGGAGACTGCTCCCTCCGAGTCTGAAGTAAGTAAAGTCCGATGCTGCGGTCGAAGGTACTGAAGAAGAGGAGTTGGGGTCCCAGGGTTCAGGGCCAGATGAGGAATTCGGCTGGCCGCCACAGGAAGGGAGTTTTGTTGCGGCGATGGAGGCGAGCAATAAGGAAGAGGTGAAGAAATTATTTTCTAAAGGGGCTGTACGCGCATGGAACTTGGGCAGGGTCGTGAGTGCCTACGAGGAGGAGGGAGTGAAACTGGTAAAATTAACTATGTTTGGGACACACGACAGCAACACTCTCGAAGGAACGTACGGTGTCGCGCGACAACACAAGGATGGCGCCTGGAGGTTCGCTTCTACTGGCCCTAAGGGGAACGCGGGTAAACAGGAGCCGGAAATTTATTGTTGGTCCGAATGTACTGTGTTTGAAATCGAAACGACTCCGGCTGGTAAATTATGTAAGGCAGACCAGGGAGCGATCAAACGTGTGCTCGATAAACAGATGATTCCAATCAAACACTCGGAAAGTGAAATTTGTTTGACTTCAAGATGTTATCACTAACACGAAAACTTATGTTATTACTATCGTGTGGTTTTTTTAAGGGGGGGGCAGATGAGAAATAATGTTCCTTACATTTATCAACATTAATGTCTGATTTACAGTTAATTAAATATTTGGTTCGATAAATTTCTAAAATGTAGTATTAATATTATTATTAATGACATTGATAATAATGAAAATAGGCGGCAGGCGACTGTATTAAATTTATTAACTTGGTATTAACATTATTATTAATATTAATAATATTAATAATATTATTAATAATATTAATATTTTATTAACATTAATAATAATATTAATAATAATATTCCAAAAAAAAAACTTGTATATAAAGGTTCGACATGTATAAAAAAGTTCGACGTGTATAAAAAGTTCGACCTGTATAAAAAAGTTCGATCTTGTATAAAACAGTTTAGACCTGTACAAAACATTTCGACGTGTATAAAACAGTTCGACGTCGAACGATCATGTTATTACACGTTGAACTGTTTAATACATGTTGAATTTTTTTTCTAATTTTTTTATTTTCAACTTTTTTAAATTTCTAACTGTTTTTTTTAAAGCATAATTTGAAATTGTCATCCGTAATAATAGGTCTAATAATTTTATATACCAGTCCGATCACTTTCTAAACATTTTTCCAACATTTTACTAGAGTTTATTTCATAGAAACAGCCCCGGTTCTCTCGGAAGAATTTTCAAAAAAAGTCAGTGTTAATAAAACGTTGATGCCGGCCGGCATCTCCAGGCACATAGATAATATATATTTTTTTTCCGCATGCACTGTTTTAATAGAATACTTGCCACTCGTAGAGCTGAGTGGGAAGCAGAAGAGATAAAATGGAAGAGGCACTGTATCAAGAGATACAAAAAGAGAAAACATGAAGTGTAATATATATGTATATATATACTGAACGATTTAATAATTGAAGAACGATTTCTTTTCGTAGAGCCGAAAAGGAAGCATACAGAGAGTAGAAAAACGCAGGAGAGAGTATAGAGCCACCAGATTTATTTTTACCCATCCACTATCCACTCTAAAGGCAGGTAGTCTAGCGGATAGGCAAAAAGGGGGGTGAGATGAGTCAGAGCCACAAAACATAGCAAGAACGAGCTGTGTAAGCAGTAAGCTAGCAAGCTAGACAGTTAGCAGAAGTAAACTAGCTGTAAAGAATGCTAAGCTGCATAGAATAAGAATGCTAAGCTACATAGAATAGCTAACGCAGACACAGATAAGGCGACAGACAGCCATGTATGTATTGCGTGGTGTTCAGTCAATGTATTGACATGTGTCTGTATGAATGTGTCAACTAAGTCGGTATAGTTGTTCAATGTCACTTTGTTTTATGTTTATGCTTACTGTATGTTGGCAGATAGGGCGTGCGCAACTACTAGGAAAGTTAGTGGATGCATGCGTCATGTATTAACAATGACTTGATTGTGTGTAGTGACATGTCATGTGCATAGGCAGTAAGAGCGCAGCAGGAGCTCGACATGCTTAGGCAGGCAAGGATAAGCAGTGCTTATGTTTGTTTGTGGGTTTGCAGGCATGTTACACATAGCTAAACGACAGATAGGCCAGAGAGGCATGTTTGTTGTGGTTGATAGCTCAGATATACATATGCGCGTTGTGTTGTGTGTCTAGAGTGTAGTCAGCGTAAGTCAAGTTAAGAGAGAGAGAGAGAGAGACACTATTAGCACAAGAACGAATAATAATAGCATAACTAACAGGCAGTTTTTAATTTACTAAATAATAGTTACATGTGTGTAGTCAGGATAGTCAGCGCGCAGCGACAGTCAATACAGACGTCAGTACATAGTCTTACGACAGAGGGTGGAGAGAGCAAGTATATTGTCAAGACAGTGACGTTCTTGTTCAAATTTGTCTGTCTCTAGCATAGCATGTGTCCTCATTGATGCATGCACTGATGATGAGTCTGTATGTAGGTTGTTGATTGATTTGTCATAATATGAAACTTTCATGTTGTAATGTTTTAGTCACATGACCTTCTCACGCATGATTTCACCTCTTTTTCCTTATGTTTTCGTGTATGGTCACATCGTGTTACATCATACACGCAAATATTACGATAGTGATAGGTAAGTGAGAGGGAGGTAGATAGACAGATATAGAGGGACATTGTCTACTTATATGCGCTCTCGGCTTTGTTTGCGCATGAACGTATGATTACTACTCATGTGTGGGGAATGCCTGGGTGTTTGCGTGTGTGCGTCTAGTCCATAGCAGCAGGATAGCCTTTAGGTTGTTATACATTCAGGCAGCATTGATACATTATCGCATAATTCAGTTTAGGGCAATAGAAAAGCGTAGCTTTAGCCGCAGGGCCTTAGATTCGTTAGCGCAGAGCAGGGCGAGGCATGTGTCTTGGCGTGGCACTGCGGCGGGGCTATGTCGCGCAGTGTGCTGAGAGTTTTTCTAAAGTGCTTTAGTAACCCTAATTTGAGCTAGAACTAATACTTAGCTAAGGGAGTAAGTAAGCAGAGAGCTAGTAGCTGTCAAGGAAGTTAATTTAATGCTAGCCTCGTAACTTAGACATAACATTGATTCCTAAGGTAATAAGTCGGTAATCAGCTTAGATCGATTAGTTTCATAGCTATGAGATGGTTTGGTCACCTATTTCATTGGTAGTAAGTATTGTTATCATTTCGATAGTGTTTGCAGCGTGTAGCGTGGTAATACAGCAGACAGGATTTGTTCTGTCAGTCCACGTGCGTACTCGTGTACGTATGATTGTCATATGGTTGCAGAGCTATGTTACATGTTGTCTTTTGATCGGTAGTTGCTGAGTTGTTGTCTAGGGAGTAGTGAGTAGTCGTGTATTGAACTATTGCTATCAGAGAGACCTTTTTCCACGGGGTCTGCGCGATGGCGCATGTCTTAGCATACAGGCGGGCATAATGGCGGATAGCTATAGGTATGGCTGACAGCTAAAGTAAGATAGCTGCGGTGTAGGAGCTCGGGGGGTGTCTAGGACACGGGCATTAGTACTAGGAGGTAGTAATAGTACTAAAGCGAGCTAAGATTAGCCAAGTAGCCGCAGAAGCTAGTCTTAGGACAGTTGAGTAACTTAGCGAGGAAGGCGCAGGCTGCAAGTTGTGCTAAGAGGCTGTACGTGAGTCTCTAGAGTAACTAAAGCGGGTGCTGTAGTAACTAATAGTACTCAAGGCTAGATTAGGAGTATATAGCGCAGCAGGCTAGCTGGCGTTAGCTCAACTAGGGTTGAATAGTGTCGTAGTTGCGAGAATAGCCAGGTAGACAGGCGATGTGGTGCGTTTTCCGGTATCGATGGTCTATGGTTGGCTGATGATACTCTATGTCACTGATTTAACTCTAAAACAAGTTTTAATGTAATAAGCAGACACTTTAATTGATCCAGAACAGTTTTTCCATCTGCATAGTTAGTGGATAGCTATAACAGCTCAGGATAGAAGCAGTACAGCTGTAATGCAGAAGTATATAGCGCGAAGTCAAGGATATTAGTTTGTCATG
This sequence comes from Paulinella micropora, assembly GCA_019918135.1. Taxonomy (NCBI): domain Eukaryota; phylum Cercozoa; class Imbricatea; order Euglyphida; family Paulinellidae; genus Paulinella; species Paulinella micropora. Next base: position 273,593 of record WBZZ01003590.1, read on the forward strand.
TACCTTTGCATAGCGATGTTTGGTGATGAATGACTGTATGTTGAAACATGAGCAGGGATGTTTTGCGCGTGTTTGTATGGTCGTTTGTCATGGTGGGGATAATTACAATGTCAATGTGATGTATGTGTCAGCTGGTAGCTTAGACAGGAGCGTCACGTCGGACAATATAGACTAAGACGAATCAGGAGTCAGAAATTAAAGTAAAAACAATATGCTTAACACGTATGTGCCTTATTGACAAATGTTGCATGTTTGCGCAGCGCGGGACGTGCATTATGTGTGTTAGTGCGTTGCATAACTCATGTGTCATGTATATAGCTTATATACACATATGTGACTAGGACATAGGCAAGATGAGGGGGCGTGTAGACAGTTAAGCGGCGGTAAATGAGCGATAAGCATAGCTAGGGCTGGTTATTGCATATTGTTGATCATTTGCTGGTTTTCGCTTCGTTTTGACTTGTAAGGGTCGTTTTGTAATTCAAATATCGTCAATGTTGTTTTTTTTGTTGTCGTTCAGCATACCATAACTAAGTTTGTTTTCTGTTCTTATTTTTTGTTACTGCATACATAAATTATGTCTTTATCTCGCATGGCATGATGCCTAATATGATTGGCTTGCATTTTAGTATGTCATGGCTGGGTTTGATGACGTCTGTGCCATTGTTCTTATGTTGACGAGATTATGGTTTTGCGAGTAATACGTACTATGTTGATATCATATCTTGATGTGCTTTGGTCGCTTTGTCATGAAGTTTATATCTATTTACTTCTACTCGTTGATTGCGTGAGTGATTGGCATGATAGCTCGAGCGATAGGCTTGTTTTGATGTGGTTGGTGTTACGTTTCCGTTTGTTTGTCTAATATGGTGTGATTATGTTCTTATCGGTGTTTCACACTTAACTTGTTTGTCGGTCTGCATAATTTATATACATATTAATTTTTTTGTTGACCTCTTTTGAGCCACTGAGACAGTACATGCGACATTGTCTTTACTTTTCATATTTATACATCACATATCTCTTGATTGGAAATCAACATTTCACTTTGTTGAAAATATTGATTTCGGGGGGTGCGTCAGAGATAGCTTATGTATATTGCTTAGTATAGTAACTATACATATGGATATATGTTACTAGCTTAGTGGATAGCATTAGGATCATAAATTATCGTTTATTGATATTGGCTTAGTTAGTTTATATAATGATAATTATGTATTCCATAGAGCAGTTGGCAGGGTAGCCGTTAGATTTTTCCCCTTACCCGTTCGGTACGCCATTGGCGCATTACCATTTTCTTACGGACATTTTCCCTTGTATTGCCTTACTGTATCTCGGGGATTTAGCCAATAGAACAGGATGTTTCCAGTATTTCTACAGAAGTCTGGAATGTCTTTTCTTTGACTGAGGCTCGATCCTTTTACAGTGTGAATACTCTTCCTGGTAACAACTTTTAATAACCTTTATCAGTCACGCGCTTTTGCGCAATCAGAGAGTTGCATTCTCACTTTCCTTCCTGCCTTCAAACGCCAAAGTTCAATGTGTAATAAATAAAATGAGGTCTTTTACTCTTTTGAGAAACTGACTTTAAACCGGTACTTCACCGTACTGACTCAGAGCCTCTGTGTAAACCGGACGACTTAATAAAGTCTCGGACGTTAAGGGACCTCGGTCTCTCTTTGCTATACCTCTCAATGGTTGTCACAGGTGTTTTGGGAACGGGGTTTTGACGCTGTGGGGTGTTAGTGGAGGTGTCGCTTGTTTGCTGACTCTGAGAGCGTGAGATTGGTGTGGCGGAGGGACTCCCTCCGTCACTTCTATTTGTCGACAGGGGACGAACACCTGGCTCAATCTGAGGTTCCCCAGACTCGACATTCGCTCTCTCCCTGCCTCTCTCTTCGTCAGGGGTTTCCCCAGGGTCGTCTAGGACGTCTCCCCCCCATGAAGACGAGCAAAGCGTCGCTATCTGTCTCTGTGTCCCCTTCTTGTTCCTCCTCTCTAATGAGGTTCATGTCTTTGTCCTTGAGAGACTTTTTGTGTTTATTGCTGTGAGGTTTTCCCTTTTTCTTTTTATTATCGTTCTTGTCTTCACTCGCTTGAGTTTTCTTACGGGGTTTCTTTGCTGGGCAGTACTTCTTGGTGTGACCTTTTTCATTACACTCATATTACTGACGACATTCAAGAGAAAAAAAATAGTTTTTCGATTTTTGTTGGAATTTTAATTTTGGTTGGAATTTCGATTTTGGTTGGAAATTTGATTTTTCAAATTAACGGCTATTTTGGTCCGCAAAATATCGTAAATTTTTGCGAAATGTTACCGTTAAATTGGAAAATTTGAATTTTTGCCACAAAAATGAAAAACTGACACAAAATTAAAATTCCAACCAAAATCGAAAAACTAATTTTTTTTTCTCTTGAATGTCGTCAGTAATAACAAGTGACTTTGAGCCACCATTCTTGGGGCCTTCTTCTTGAATTTTCTGTACTTGCCCTTACCTCCTTCGTCCTCATCTCCCTTATCACCTGCTAAGAGGTTTGTCTCCCTCTTCTGCCTTGTGGGCTTTTCAGGTCTCTCCTTCCTCTCTTCACCTCTCCACTTATCCTTTCTCCGCATCGCCCATGTGTCTCTTGCACTGTCAACTAAGTAGTCAAATCCTGGTCTAAGGTTGCTGGGTAGGTTGAAGTAGAGTGCTTCTCTCCGTATGCGGGGTGTTTTGCAAGCTTAGCAAGCAGGGCTCTTATGAGGTCATCTTCGTCGAATGGGTGAGTTCTGTGACTTTCTACCTCTCCCTTCATTGCAACATAATCATTCAACCATGCATCAACATTTTGTCCGGGTTTTGGATACATCTTCTCGAAAATTTGCGCTTTTATGTTCTTGTTAACCCCGGAGATTGAACCGAACTTGGCACTCACTGCCTCTATCAGCTCTATCGGTCCTGTGACTGTCTTAGTACGTAAATATCGAACGACAACAGGATGAGAAAAAGCAACAGACAGAACATGATGAGTTGTAGTGTTTGCATGCGCTCATAATGCTTCTTTTCTTTCTGTACTACTTTCACTCTTAGTGTGTGTGCTCGTTTCGATTGTCTTCGTTTCTCATGTTTTATTTTGTTTGCTCTTTTCTCTCTCCAATGTTTCTTTTGTTCGTCAGTTAGCTTCGCCCAATCCTTCGGTTTGTCTTCGGTGGGTGTCTTGCCTTCATCTTTCTTCAGCGTTTTGGGTCTCTGTCTACCCGCGTCTGACGCACTGCCTTCATCGTCAGAATTGATATCAGGGGTATCCTCTGAGTCAGGTTCATCAGGCAATTCCCTCTCCTCAATCTCCACTGAGTGCTTTGACTGCATCATAAGGATATTTAACCTTTGCCTTTGCTGGGTCATCAAATGCCAGCGTGATGCACTCACCATGCCAGGCACTGATGCCCTTTGCATAGTTCACTAGCTTGTAACGGAAGTCGGAATAATTCCGAGTGGTATTAATACCATCCAACTGGGCGGCGGGATGTACTCTTACTTTAACCCTTAACCGGTTTCAATCCCCAAAAGTGGCTTCAATCCCCAAAAGTGGTTTGAATTTTTGAGTTGAATAAAAACATAAATACCAATCGAAACAAGCTGTGACTACGCTGCAAATTTAATATTTACGTGTTGGGGAAGCTATATGTGAAAACCAGAATGTCATAGCTTTTCTAGAAGTGACTTAAATATGAAACTGAAACCAGGCACCAACCACTTTTTTTCACGAATTTTCGTTGCCTTTTTTTACGTGGCGGGGACCTTTTTTTTTTTTTTCAACATCATGTCTGCGCACCAAGAGCTTCTCACAGTCCGTGTGCGTCTTCCGGTCAGGGAAGTTTGGTGAGGCTTATGCCAAACAAAAATGGCCTGATGACGGGAAGACGAGGGAGATTGAGGATACTGTTTCTCGACAGTATGGTCGTACAAAAGACAAGTTTTGGATGAAGTGGGATGCGAAGGATGAAGACGATTCCATGATGATTGCTTCGGAGATTATCAAATACAGAATTGAAGGGAGTGGCTCTGCCGATAACGGCATACTTGGGCAAGGCCAGGAAATCGACGGAGATGCCAAAAATGCAATAAATGCTGGGTAGACTTGTTTTTCTTGAACCTCGAATTTTTCTTGTGATGTCGAATGGTTTCTCTGCGTGTTTGCAGTGAGGACGGTTTGATACCCAGCGACCCTGATGACGATGACTATTAATATGTGTACCTATCCCTACCTGGTTTCAGCTATTTTGTGCAATTTGCTTCTGTTTTGTTGTCGGCCAAGGACGATGCTGGAAGTATAGTAGATTTCTGTACTTCCATACATGCATCGGCGTTGGCTGTCAGTATTCCTTACTGTACTGTTTTCCAACAGACCGCCAGAGTCGGGGGATGAGTCGGGTAGTTCAATCGATGAAGAGGATCAAAAAGAAGGAGATATGGACAACAAACGAGCCCCTCATCCCAGCGACTCACTTGTCAGTGACGATGATGTCGAAGAAGATGAGGGGTCTGGTGAAGACGAGGAGAAGGATCCGGCACTAGAGATTGACGAAGGCGATAGCCTACCTGCCAGTGAGTTCAAAGATGTCAAAGAATGGAAGGTGGGTGTTGCACCTCGTGTGCTGCCGGCATTCGAAGGGCAGTCCAGGGCATCACTTTCTGTGCGTTCCCCCGACCTCCTCAGTATGGTGGATATTTTCTTCATGTTCTTACCCACGCAATTCTGGCAGAATGTCACAAGAAACACCAACAAGTATGCAACCTGGAAACGTAATCTCAACCCCTCAGAGCGTCAGCGGCCTTGGGTACCCGTGACACTATCTGACATACTTTCATTTTTTGCGATCCTTATAATGATGGGGGTGATGGGGTTGCCTGCTGAAACAGATTATTGGATTGGCGCTGTGTCAGACTTCTGGCAGTGGCCAGACCTTGCAAGCATCATGGGGCACGTGAGGTATCAGAATATCAAACGTTATTTTCATCTCACTGACCCCCGTCTGGCAGCTTCTCGTGACTCCCCTTTCGAGTCTTTATTGAGATTATACAAGAAAATTTTCCTAGGCTGTGGGAATTGGGTCAGTGGGTGTCAATCGACGAGGGAATGATCCCTTTTAAAGGGCGTACCTACCTCAGGCAATACTTACCGAAAAAACCCATCAAATGGGGATTCAAACTGTTTGTTCTGTGCTGTTCAGTAACAGGCTATTTTTATTATACGCTGCTTTGTTATGAGGGTGAGGGAACGGTGCAGGACGATTCTGGGCACGGAATGACGTATGCAGTTGTTATGAAGCTTTTAGACCTAGCCGGCATCGACCAAAGCGGCAGGATCATCGCTTTAGATAGGTCACAAGTTTTACACAGGGCTGCAGTTGTTTTTTGACTGTGTCCTAAAGAGGGGCATCAACTGCATTGGCACTGTTGTCAAACCCAGGCTGAGGGCGGCAAAGGAGCTACTGGACGAAGTCAAGAAGAATAGTGACCGGGGCACGTCCGCAATGGCCACTTGGAGTCATAACGGAGTCACTATGCATGCTGTTGCTTGGAAAGACACCCAGGTGGTTTATTTTTTGTCAACTGTGTTGGGGGGTACCATGAGCCACGTCGAAAGGAGGCTGCATGGGGGGGGGGGGGGGGTGGAGCTACGGTTCCAGTGAATTGTTTTGAAATTTGCAAGACATACACCGTACTAGTAGGCTCAGCACATGGGCGGCGTTGATACAGGCCATCAGTTACGACTTCGTTACGGAGTTGAGAAGGCGGTAAGATTCAACAAGCCTTGGTTCAAGTTATTTGCGGGTTTGTTAGATGTTGCGGTTACAAACACAACTATCATCTACAAACAGTTTCATGAAGAAAAAACACCCAAAGACATGCTCAAGGAACTTATTGAGGGTTTGCCACGGTGTCTTATGCGGGGCTTTTTGGAGGTTCTAGGAGCGCAGCGAGGGGCAAGCGTGTGATATGCCCTGGCCATTTGGTTAGTCTTACAAACGAGGCGAGTGATGGTAAGCGCGGCGCGGGTAAGCATAACTCGGTTTGTTGTGCGATGTGTGCTAGTAATGGAATCCGCAAGCGTACCAGTGCTTATTGCAGCGATTGTCGCTATTTTTTTTGCGGACAGCAGTATTCGTTCCTGCTATGGGACATGGACACGGTTCGATGGTTGGTGACCATGCCGAGCAAGAGGATGGACATCGTCATCCCGCGCCTGGACGCGCTTGCTGAGGCATCATGGACGTCGGTGGACGACTACGCTTCTTTCAAATGCCTGCTAACGTGGTTGGCGGCGGTCATTGCGTGGCTCAGGCCGTTGGTCGGACACATGCATGAGTGCCATGCAGCGATGTTGCGTCGCGGATCCAATGGCGGTCGAGTTAACGGCCGAGTCCAAAACGGGGCAGCATGGGCTGCGGGGTTGTTGCGGCGAACTGAAAGCTTTCTCAATTGCTGACATGCAGCGTACGGGAGCATTCAACCAGGACACGTTGGTATGGCAGAACGATGAGAAGTGCACGACAATCTGGGCCGATGCGAACCGGTGCAAAGGTTCGCAATTTGGCCGCGCGTGGCTAGTCGTCTCAGATGGAGTCGGACAAGGATCCTTTTTGTCAGAGGAGTGGAGAGGGGAGGATGAGGAGCTCTTTGTAGCTGAGTCGGGCGAAGATGCTGCATCGCGTAAAGAGCTTTTCAATTATATTTGCAGGCAGTTTGGGAGGTGCATATGTTGACGGGGTGTGTGCGCTTTTGTGTGGTTGGAGACTGCGCGCCTGCCTGCTCATGCATTGCTAAAGCGCTTGCGCCTACGCCCGGCATGCAAGCTATTCTTGATATTTACTTGTGGCTGTTTGCGGAGCGGAATATTAGCGTGCTTGCCTTTAGAGCTGAGCGAGAGCGCTTGCATATTGTCAATGTCCTGGCTCGTGGTCAGGTGGAGAAGGCGGCGCGCCTTCAAGCGAGCGGGGGATCTTTCGTTCTTGGTTTGAAGGCCACCCGGCGTCCAAGACCGCGGACTGGCTAATCAAGGAGGCCGTGGGCTACCTGGCTGGCGGACTGGCATACAGCACGAGCCGCAGCTATGCATCGGGGGTCAACCGGCTCAAGAGCTTTGCGAGCACGTTCGAGACTGATGGCTGGCTGATCCGCTGGTGGAAGCCTGACCCGGCCCTCCTTGTAGTTTTCATGACGTACATCATCGGGCAGGTATCGGTGGGGACACTGAGGGTGTATCTGTACGGCATCCGTAATTTTTGTTTGGCGCATGGGCAAGCAGACCCTCTGAGGAATTACCATGTTGAGCGATGTTGGCGCGGCATCAAGAGGAGCAAGAAAAAGGGCAATGACAACTGTTTGACCCTTATTGTTGATCTCCTCAAGACGGTTGTGACTTTTGCTGTGAGACGTTTGGCTGAGAGGGGCATGAGCCCGCGCGAGAAGCATGATCTGATCGTTCTCTGCATCATCATGGTGTGGGGAGTGATGGGACTTTTCCGAATCGGTGAGTTGGTTGTCTCGGGTCCTAAGCGACATGCCCGAGTTTTTAGACGTATGCACTGCACGTTATTTTCTGAGAGATGAAAGCTTTTTGTGTATCAACCTTGACAGTTCCAAGACCGATCCGTTCAGGGGAGGGTTGGATGTATTGCTGGTTGATCTGGACGTGGAGATTCTTTCGCCTGTTTTCTGGTTTCAGCCTATGAGTCTTCGTTGTTTTCCGCTGGGCTCAATCGGGGGAAAGCTCAAGCCATGTTTCGATGGGCGAATGGTGAGATGATTACCAGGGAGAAGTTTGTGGCGGGAGCTCGCCAGCTCTTGGCCCAGTCGGGGGTCGACGACGGGTCTCGGTTCAACGGTATTTCTCTGCGAAGAGGTGGAGCAAAGTCGCTGAAGTTGGCAGGTGCGTCGGACTTGGCGATCATGCGTGCTGGAAGTTGGTCGTCGGACTGCTTCAAGCGATATATTAAGACGCCGCGGGGTGAGATCATGTTGGAGCAACGCAATCTAGTTAGCAATTTTGAGCGATAGAGACATTTCGGCCCTGGTTGGGCCTGGGTAGTGCCGGGTGGCAAACCTGGCTAGGACATATGCGTGCACGGCGAGTGCAAGTTTCAGTGCTTTTCATATTTTGCTAATATTAGTCCTAAACCCATAGCGAGTGCGGCTAGTGATCTTTCCTTTGCACCCGGCATGGGCCGATGTTGCCTCTATCTGTTCATTGTCTTTATTAAATATATGGCTTTCGACCTTATGTTTGAAGTTTAACCCAAGGAGAGTGGGTTGGCCGGGCGATATACAAGGAATACAAGAGAGGGCATCAGGAAGGAGATTCTGTTTACCCTGAATGTATTCCACCTTGAAGCGGATAGTTTGGAGGTGGTCTAGGACCCATCCAACAACTATCGGGCTTCTGGCGTGGTATAGCCATATGAGCGGGCGATGATCCGTGACAATAGTCAGTGGATGATCACTAGCATCGATATAGTAACGGGATTGCTGGACACCGTAAATTATACCGTAAGCTTCCCGAACATATGTGAACCACCGAGATGGAGTATCAGTGAATTTAAGCGAAAAATAAGAAATGACAGGTGCGGATTTTTCAGGACCCGAATGTAGGGCTCCACCGATGCCAACGATGCTAGCGTCCGTCCGAAGATAGAGCTGTTGCGTCTTGTTGTACTTGGCGAGGATCGGCAGCGATGTCAGAACACGCTAAGCCTTGAGCTTTGCAAAACATTTCTTTTCTCTTTCCCGGAAAAAGTTCGGTCCCGTGGGCCGGCCGTTTGTAGACTTAAGTAGATCGAAGAGCGGCGCCACCAAGCGAGAATAGTTGGGAATATGCGCCTGAATGAAGTTAGTCATACCGAGTATGAATCGGACCTCGGTGATGTTCTGCGGTTCGGAAATCTTCAGGATCGCATCGATCTTGTTTGTGTCGGCGGCGACGCCTTTCTTGCTGCAGACTTTGCCAAGCACGGGAAGAGAGTTGTAGCCAATGCGTAGCTTGTCCGCGGCGAAGTAACAGCCGGCTGCCTCCGCAGCCTCCATAAACTTCTCCAGTTGGTCCATGTGAACGTCGAAGTTGTCATGGGCCAAATGCACGTCGTCGATATATGCTGCGGCTGTCTGACCCCAAAAAGGGAGATGGCCAAAAGATTTGTCAACGGCGCGTTGGAAGCGTAAGTCGCCAGGGACGCGGTGAATACCCTGCGTCATATAGTTGGGGACCAGAAGTCCACGCGGAGTCCATACGGCAAGGATGTCGCGGCTACCGTCTGTAGGGTCGATCTTGAGGTGCGAACAACCATCATCCAGCGCGGAGATATAGTTGTATCCAGCAAAGAGCTCACGGTGATGATCGGGGTTAGGAAAGCCGGGGACCGGAAGGATGAGCCGGTCGTTAACCGCGCGGTAGTCGAATACCATGCGGATGCCTTTGACATGATCCTGCAAGAGGGAGTTAAACTTGCACAGGGCACGGCCGAGTAGCCCACTCACAATTAGGAGAGGCAAAACTATAGCGGCCAGTAGCAAGCATATCGTCTGCCCACTGGGTCAGGAACTCTCGGACAGCAGGCGTCCATCTAGGGCAGGGAACCCAAATAGGTTGTGCACCTGGACGTAGCTTCAAAGAGATAACGGTGTGCGTAAAACAGCAAGCTTTTTCATGGAATCGGCCGCCGTAACGCTCTAGGAAATCTTTCGCTCTTTTCTTCTGACGGGGAGTGAGGTTAAAGCTCATTGTATGCGGGCCGAACTTAGGTTTAGGCGGTTCGGCCTTCTTTTCCTTCTGTTGATCCAGATTGTCGACATAGTCGCTCTGAGAGCATCAAAACGTGGCCTGGGAATAGGCCAGTGATGTCATCTTGTGTGACGAGTAATATACCTGGGTCCGAAGTCATGTTCATAGAGAGCCAGTCTAGACCGCTGATCGGGGATCATGAGGTAACAATAGCCGGGCCACAATATGGGGCTTGATGGGGTCCGGACACGGCTCCGTGGGTTGTCACTGCGTCTTACACATCTCCGGCTCATGTTGAGGGGAGTGTGGTAGGAAGCGCAGCTGTCCCGGAGAAGGGGGCGATCGACATTGTGGGCCAGCCAGGGTTCGAAGCATAAGCATCGAATGGGTTGGTGGCACTTTCGTGCTTCGTTGCCGGAGATGGGATGCGCGTGGTGCATATATATTGCTGCGCGTCTCCGGAACCAAGTTCTGGGGTCGGCTGTCAGCCGGTCGGGGCAGGCTAGGCTCGCTCGGTACGCGTCTCGGACCGCGCCTTGGCGGTTTGCTTCGGGGTACATGTTGCTGAGCCGGAATACCCGTAGTCCATTTCTGGACTGGATTTTCCAACGATGGACCATGGCCTGTCGCAAACGCGGCTGCTGTTAGGCTTGGTGCTGAGGGCGTATGGGATTGCGTTCGCTTCGTGACATCGCCTGAAGGTATCTCTTACCTTGGCGGTCGTAGGCAACTTCGTGATAGTGCCATGTTCGTAACCTATGGGTTTTTGCCACGGCTATCTCTCCTACTCCGCTCCTTATTCTTATTCTTATCTTCAGTTCTCTCCTGCTTATCTGACTTACCTGGCGTCCGGCTACAGCGGCGATTGGAATATGGGGGACGTAGTGGAAAGGATGAGAAGGAAAACTCCCCGCCTTCCGACGACGAGGCGGCTGACGGTAGCTCTTCCAGTAAGAGGATACGACGCCGACGCAAGCAAGCCAAGACCGACTGCCGACCTGACGACCGACGACGACGAAGTCGTGACGACGACGACAACCAAGGCTCATCCGGTCCCTCTTCCTCCTCCTCTTCCTCTTCTTCTTCTTCGTCCTCCTCCAGCTCTGCTCCGGCCCCGAGCGCAGCATCGGTGATTTCGAATCGGCGGATGAGAGGCCGCGCGGAGTCGAGCGGGATGGAAGACGTGGGGAGCCTCTGCGATCGCTCGGAGACGAGCGCTCCAATCGACGAGGGCTGAGGCGGGGGAAGGGTATTGGAGTCCCCCAAAGACGCTTGCTCGGTTCCAAACTTGTCTCACCTGTCACAGTAAGCTGTACAACTTGTCGCCCCGTCACGGCGGACACCGCGGGGGGAACTTGTGGGCGTATGCGTGAGGACGATGATGACGAAGACGATGAAGATGACGAAGATGACGAAGATGACGAAGGATAAGGTCTTCGCGGTGCGGCGATTTGCTTTCCTTCATCTTCATAAGTAAAAATCTTGAACTCAGGATAGGCCGTCGCCGGGCCCTGAGGCGGCAAGGCGGGTGGGATATGTACATTCGTTGAAAACATGTCAGCGTCCTCAGGTAGGATGCGATGATAAATCATCGCCGCCTCGAGGCGTCGCTGTGTTTGCAAGGAAAAGACTGAATCCCATCCAGGATCGACGGGCACAAGTGGAAGGTTCAAATATGCGGCTATGTCCCGTCCATCCCGAACGTCTATCCTAGTTCCAAGATATGTCGAAGCCAGATCGATGCGCGCCGCGTTTGGTAAAATCTCTTTGACGTCCACTTCTTAATATATGGCCGGGGCGCCGTATGGGTAACCCTGGGCTCGTAGTGCTCTCGAGTACGGATTCAAAATGTCCGCCAGACAAGGTGAATAAGTACCCGGGTGCACTACTACCTGGGTTTCCTCATACCCGTCCGCATTGAGAGTGTATGTTGCGCGCGCGCTTCGGTCTGTAGTTGCACAAAATAGGGCACATTTGATAAGGACGGTTGTGTACCAAAACTTTTGGTCATGTGTACCATACGGCATGCGATTAAGCAAGTACTGCTGTACTGGGGCCTGATCGTCGGTGCCCCTATTCCATCGTTCCTCCATCATTGCTGACGGATTCCGCAACATATTGATCCTTTAGCTAAGGATCTGTCTTGTCTGGGAATCATTAAAGTGACGCCTAAGTGCATCACCACCCGCTGCCAATTGTTCGGTCGAGAGGATAGGATGCTGTCCGTTTGTACAGATTGTCATATCCATGCAGCCGAAATAGGACGCAGGCAGTTCCGCGTATAAGACATATGTCGCATGAGTCGGAGTCTGCTCTTGGATGTCATAGGGATGGGTGCAATACCGTACATCCGTGTTCGACTGCAAGCACCAAAGATAGTATAGGCATGCAAACCATTGCCATATATGTTCAAAAACAAACTTGTACTGCAGGAATAAGGAGCAGCCGAGATGTTCGGTCGTGTGGGGCTGCGCATGGCTCCCCCCTGTCCGCACAGGCGTTACTGAATGTGTGTGGGACCATAGGAAAGGGACAGTGTGGCTCAGAATTTGTTGGTGCATACTCTGTGCTACACTTCCGGGTAGAGCCCTGATAAGTGACCCACGAAACCATACGGTCGCTCTGCTGTATATGCCATACCATTCTTAAAAAGGAGAATATCGGAAATTGGCTCCATGCCGTCCAATCCCAAAGCCAGAATAGAAGCCATCTGAGATCTGGATCGTCCCCGGACCGCCGGGTGGTGAAACACCGTCAGTGGGGTCCGATTCATAATCAAAGCCGGCAGTACCAACTTGAGAGGAAGGCTATTCAGCAAAGCTGCGATATGTGCTGTGGAACGGTTCGTTTGGACGAACTGTCTGACACTTCGGTTAGTAGGCGTTTTGTTCAAATCAGCATGCGCGTCCTGGGCGGTACGTATCGCGGCAAGCATCCATTCGTCCTGAGCGGCGCATTGCGGAACATCACCTTGTAAGGATGGGACAAAAGCTATACACTCCGAGAGCAGGACATCCACAGGCTGGAAATTGCCCGGAGGTTGTTCTGGATGACAAACGTTCGTACTTTTCAAAGCGACGCCTGAAAAGGTGAGGGCGACTTGAGGGAAATGTACTCTGGGCCGATATAGGGCGCGATATATCCCTTGTTGTCTAGGAAGATCCTATTTCTATCGGTAACCTGTCTCATGACATCTGACATCTGGCGCAGAGATATCCGGGCCCATGCTGTAGCCTGTTGAACTGTAGGGGCTACATATGCTACCGATCGAACCAGTTGATCCGTGTTTATGCGCGTGGATACATAACTATACTGGTTCGCACGCTCATACGTGTCCACAACAAGGGTTATGTCGGCAGTACACTTAGCCTCGTCTATTCTACCTGCGGTTATCGGGATACTGTAGCCGCCGCCGGCGAGAACCGGGAGGATCTCGAGGCGGTGGCGCACTATCTGGATATTATCCGCATTGTCGAAAGATGGGTCTTCGTATATTCCCAAGACACGGATGAGGTAAGGCAGGTAGTGGTAACAGCGATGGTTGCACTCGTAGGGCGAGCCGATTGAACCAGGTCTTCCGAATAAGGGCGGAGGCGTAGAATCGGGTTTTGAATAATGAACAGGGTCTTCCTGTCATTATAGAAATCCTTCATAACTACTCCTCCTATCTGTGGGACGGCCGGTACGGCCAAACCTTTGCGGTGCAGAGATTTCTCGAACTCAACACGTGTACGAGTGACCATACGTGTCCCTACTGGATGTAGCAAACTACTTTTACCTGGAGTTGCTATACCTGCTCTCCGTGGAGATATGGTTGTATCCCGGTGTAACTGTCTTCTACCAGTATCCGTTATGGGGCGATGTCGAAATGCTATGAGATGGAAATTGGTCAGATTGGAATGTCCTCGTGGTTCGGATGCGCTGGGAGAGACATATCCATAACGAAGGGGGAGAAGGGAAAAACCCATTGATCGCTGTGCTCCCTGTGGAAAAGTTGGGGTAGGAGGGGGCTGGACCAAAGGTGGGAGTGATAAGAACATGGGGGACGACAAAGCGCCAGCTCGTGATAAAGGCGAGTCGGTTGCGGCCACAGGGTCGCCTTGACGGGCCTGAGAACTGGGCGACGATGTTGTCTCCGGGGGTGTCTCCTCTCACTATCACTTCCTTCGACTCCTTCGTTGGTGTCAGAGGATGGGCGGGCGATGTGTCGTTTGAGTAAGTGGGCGAACCGGGGAACACTCTAGGTCCGAGCCGGCTGGGCGTAGCCTTCGATCTGGGTTTGCGTCCCCACTCGCTAGGAGGCGAGCTGACGTCGGAGAGAGCGGGCGATGATCCTGCGGGTGTCACTTGTGAGAACTGCGTGGCCCGGTGATCTTGTCCCGAGCTCGATGAACTCGAGCTTGAGCTTGAAGCCGAGGCTCCTCCAAGATCAGGCTGGGCTAGCCTCGCGGTTCCTTCAGGTGACGGTGGTCCCTGGGAGATCGTATCCGGCTCCTCGCGTATCGGGGGAAGACCCACGACCGGAATCGACGAGACAGGTATACGACTCAGTCTGGCCGCTTCGGTCTGAGATCGAGTCTGTCGTGGTGGGGTAGACGTACGCTCTGTATTATCCTCTTGCTCATCTACTGTTTCATCGGTCTTCTCCTCCTTCTCTTCCTTCTCTTCCTCATTGTCACTTCCGTCAGTGGTGATCGCCACCAAAGGGAGAAGACTAAAAGGACAATCCTTGGGGTCCTGCTGCTGGGCTTCCTCTCCGTTATCATCCGAAGGGAGGTCCAGTAATGTGACCATCTGTTGGCATGGACCATGTTTTGGGATGGTCCTGCTTCGTAATATGTTATCAAAATGCTCGGCAGGCTGTCGATCCAAAAGGATTTGTTCGTTTTCTGGCCGTGTCGGCAAAGCAGGCCACTGTTGGCCGGGCGCTATCAGGGTGAAAAGGCTATCCGTAGAAGTGTTGGTGATAAGGGCAGTACCAAGCAAAATATCTGCACCCGGGGGAACATGTTGGGAAGAGTAGAGGTATATCTCATCCCAGCCTCGCGTGCTGTGGATTTTGATATATAATCGTACACCCTTGACCATCGTGATGATCCCCTGCGCTGTACGAGCGGTCAAACTGGGCAAACCCCTCTCAAGTAGGCCCAGCTTTGCAGTCAAGCGTGGGTGAATCAGGCCCAAGGTATTGCACCCTGTGTCAACTATGACAAAGATGTCAAAGGCCTTGTCAACGCCTTGATTCAGTCCGGCTATAGCCAGGACCCGTCCTTGAAGGACGTTTGCCTTTCGCGGACGTCCGGGAACGACATACTGGCATTCAAGAGCCGTGTCGATCTCGGCGTCGAATATTTTTCGGGGACTTACCTGGTCAGGGTCTCACCGTTGCCTGGGCGGTCATCACCGCCGACACCGAGGCCTCCTTGCGTTCTTTTCTGCGGGGAACCTGCTGTCCGGGATAGGCGGACAGCTGCCCGGGATAGCCGGACAGCTGCCCGGGATAGCCGGACTGCTTCTTCAAAGGCCGCGGAGGGCACCAGTGAGAGTTGACTCCCTTCTCCAAGTTGCGCACTCGTGTCCTACAAACCTCTAGGGTATGGTTAGGTTTGTTGACCTTTCCAAAAGGTTGGCAGTATGCGCAGGGCTCGGAGCTCTTGGTGTGCGGCGCGCGATTCTCCTTGGCGGGATCCTTCGTCCACTGGGTTGGCTTGGTGATCGCAATCGCGTTGGCTCCAGAAAAACCATCAGTCTTACGCCCACCAATCGAACTAGCATTATGCCGTTGTTTGATTTCGGGCTTTTTCTGCGAATGAGTCGTCGACGCTTGCTTCGCGCGTCTTGCTTCGCCACGACTTGCAGTTGACTGCCCGAAGGGATGTCGCGGGGCCACTTGGTCCTCGTCTTCCTGGTGCTCTGCTTGGCCTTCTCCTTACGAGGAGGGCGTCGGCTAGAGTCGGAGTCCGGGGCCGTCAGGATCATCTTGGGGTCCCAATCCGTCAAGGTACGTGGGTTGGCCTTGATGATGAGATACCTCAATTCTTCTAACGTACGCGTCGGCGGAATACCTCTCTTTTTTCGTTCCTCTTGCATAGACTCTATGTGTTGTATCTCCATAGGGGAGACACATCGCCGGGCTACCTCATACTTATGGGCTTCCTCGGCCACTAGGCCTTCGTTCTTCAGCTGCCTGAAAAGCTTCTGCAGACGCGTGATGAAAGTAGCCAAAGTCTCTTTCGATCGTCGCCTCATGTCATTCCTGTAGCCCGGACTAAAAGATTTAGTGACATCGTGGACTATATCCACTTTCCATCGTGAGTCTACGCGATAGTCCAAACAGATCCATGGCAAAAGCTGCAGGGACTTCACGTAGGAGTCAGTGAAGAGACTTTAGCGGACCACGCGTTGAGGAAGATTTCGGCCTCTGCCTGGGTCATGAAAAGAGTGAGGCAACGTGTATCCTAGTGATACCTGATCGAACTTTAGTTTCTTAATCTTGCTCACACGACGTTGGTATCGTTCGGTAGAGGACTCCGTAGGCGCAACCATCATAAGGACGGTGCTACCACTAAAAGGTACACCGCTGTGGGTACGTGATAGCAGGGTATTCCGGGAGCTACTCGATGAAGACGGCTCTCGACTAGTAGAGGCTGTGTCGGCCGCCGCATTACCATTGGACGGGTTCCCCACCTCCGCTTCGGCCGCCGGGGCAGCAGGGTCGGGTACGACTGCCTCGACCGCCGGGGCTGCAGCTTCAAGGGCCGTACTACCCGACGTGCCGTTGGTGGCTGCGTGAACAGGGGCAGCGGAATTGGGCTCGCCGTCACCGTCAGCATCGCCAGCCGGTGGGGTCGCCTGCCTATCTGTGGCGAAAGTCACAGCGCGTGGAAGGGCAGTACGGGCAGATGACTGTTTGACTCGGGGCGATTCGAGGGTCCCCTTACACTTGGCCAGTTCCTCCCCTTGTTCGGGTGAGAAAGAGAACAGAGGTTGTACCTTCGATTCATCTTCCTCGTCGATCATCCTTTCTTTCCGTCATCCCTCGTACGGGGAAACGAAAAGTGTGCCGCTGTCCTCATACCGGGCGTCCTGAGGGGAGGAAAACGAGCCCGGGAAGCTTGGGCTGCGGCGAGAAAACGTCGGAGTCGGGACTGAGCCGTATCCCGATGCTCGTGGGGAAGGTAACCCCTCGGAGGCCGGTGGCGGTCGACGAAATAGAGACCGTTGTGCCTCTGACCCGCCTTGAGGGCCCAGACTGCTTCCCGTGGGACGAAAACCTCGACTTGCAAAGGATGGGAGGGGCCCGCCGCCTCGTCGTGGGCCTGGTGAGGGAAACCTCATCGGAGTAGGGGCTGCCAGGGGTCCCGCACGTAAAGTCGGAGCTGCCGACGTTCACGACGACGATGATGCCGGCAATCCAGTTGTCGCCGTAGCCATAGGCATCGCCGTTGTCGTGGTCGTAGTCGTTGTTGCAGCTGTCGGCTGAGGGCGAGATGGCCCCATGGTAGGAGCCGCCGTGCCCGTGGGTACGGGGCCCGTCACGTAGCGTAGAGAGCTGGGGACGTAATCCGGGGATTGAACCCAACCAACCTTTTTCGCAAGGTCGTTGTAGCGGCTAATAGCTGAATCTCTGTCCTAAAAGAGGTCCACTTGTGGAAAACAGAGGGGTCAAGCCAGTAATCCACCATTTGCTTGAGGGGCTGCATGGGGATAAAAGGCTCCTCCTCAAGGTTGAGAAGGCCATCCTTAACTGCTTTCGCTAGGAGGGGGCAAACGTCTTTCTCTAGAGTCATGAGGACTACCTTGATGAAGTGGGCGCGGCTGATTCTATCCGTCTGGGGAGAGAGCTTCTTTGCAGTGCAGTCCCTGAGGGCCTTCCGGTACGTATCCATGAAAGGGATCCGGACCTCGAGGATGGTATGCAGGGTGCGAAAAATGTTGAGACACTCTTCACGGTAGTAGACTTCCTTGGAGACAAAATCGTAATTGGGGCGTGGAAAAGAGGTTGGAAGACTCATTTCGTCACACCTGAACGTAAAAGACCTACCGTGTAGCAAAAAGGTATGGAATTTGCAAAGGAGACCTTGTGGGATGATTGCTACTCGATGGTCTTGGCTGAGGGACTGTCCTATGTATGCAATGAACTTGAACAGACTTGAACAGAACTTGAATACATAGTTACAAAGTCGCCTCTCTGCGTGTGGTGAGCATGCACAACGGTCACCATGCACGGCCACTCGAAGACAGGTGAACTAGCTGCCCTGTGTGGGTGTGATGAGTGACCTTGAGCTTGCTCGCTGTTGGTGTTTCCAAAAGCAGGTAGGAGTTCCCCAATTCGAGCTGTTAACAGCACACACAAAGTGTGACTCTTCCGAAAATAAAGGGAAATTCGAATTGTAAGTCTTGACTACCCTCCTGTGAGGAAATTACCAACCGACATTCAAATGAATACACACACGGCTGTCATTTGATCTCAAAATACTTCCGAGAACAGGGTAGGTACCAAAAGACGCTGGGATGGTCAATTCCAGTTTATTTAGTACACTCTCTTGACAGACTACTTGTCCCTTGCAAAACAATGCAAATTCTGAGAACTAACGAAAATATTTCAAGTGCTAGCACGAGTTGTGTAGCGGTTGGAGTTGTTCAAGTCAGTCTGGAAAAAATAAAGTAAAATGCCACTTTACCTGGTGTGTTGCCTATTTTATCTATCAACCATTATGACTGGGGGACCGGAAAAAGCTGTCTAAGGGAAAAAAGTTTGGATATGGAAAAAATGCAATAGTTAACATTTTCTACAAAGCTAACTTGAGGTGAAGGGAAATAAATTGATCTGTTAACGGCAGTTAAAAAGTAACAACTACAAGTTATGACAGTTGATAAGTTGAAATAAATAGAAAAATCAGTGAAGTAACGGAACTAAAAATACAATTGTAATTTGAAGTAAAAACTTGAAGAAAGTTTAACACAAGATTAATGTTTCGGTCCGGTACGGTATTCATCATCTTCCGATAAGTTGACATAGAGCAGGTTGTTAACTTGAATAATGTTTCGCGCTGAGGTACTTTGATCAAAGTTTTACAGAAGGATCATGAACTTTAATGAATGGTTAAAAACGATCTCAATTTATATACCACAATCTTAACTAAGATCATGTGAGAGTAATTGAATACCATAAGTGAATATAATCGGGGGCCTAAACCTTGTGCCGCAGGCTTAGTATTTATTGTGGTGGCGGTACAGTATGACTCAATATGAATAAACCGGTAACGGATATATGAATAATGGTATTATTACTGTAACGATTAATCAATGTAATAGGCAAATATATAAATTGGTAATATATATGAATAAGACAAATATAAATGTTATGTCGTAAAAATGACAGTGGCGGTGATATATATATATATATATGGTAAGAATAATGTTGTAAATATGACTGATTGCTTACTATGCTTAAATATAATTTAAAAAAAAGTCAAACACTGACCTCACTAAGGACTTTCCGTTATGTTAAATTTACATAGGCTGCTAGTGAGAGGTGCGAGAGAAAAACGAGTGGAGAGAATTCGGAAAGAGGTCACATTTTTGCGTGGACGTGCAAGAATGTAATGCCCCCAACGATAGCTCGAAAAAAAGTCGGTAATACAACCAAACACAGTCCTCAAGAATGAGAATGATGTCTCGTTGTATTAGCTCAGTGAAGCCAAAAAAGAAAAACGGCAACAGACCAGGAATAAAATGGCATCAGGTCCAATCCGGACAAATAATACTGAAAAACAAGCTGGTGCACCTGTCACCAGGAAAAGGTACTTTTTACCCAATTTTATGACGGAAATAGCATTTTCGTCATACACCTTCTGATTTCTTTCTGCAAATAGTATGCGCTATGGAGTCATGCCACACAGCGCATCGACCCACGGATAGACGCTAAAAGACGATAAATATATCCTCATACTGCACGTCAAAGCGGATTCTCTAGCCTTTCTTGTAAATTTTGAACTCCTTCCCCTCAATTTTTTTTTGGCAGTATGTCAAGAACAAACGTACTATTAATAAAAAAAAATACAAGCAACGTGGTGTTGTATTCCCCCCTTGATCCCCTTCTTCTTCTTCTTCTTATTATTATTATTATTATTATTATTATTATTTACCATCTGGGCCCTGTCGCCAGTTCGATTCCCGTCGGTGCCACCAGTATTTTCATTGAACATACCGATCCATCTGGACCAGTATTTTCATTGAACATACCGGCCCGTCTGGAAGTGTTGGAACTGCCCTTGCGGGGGTGTCATTAGAGCTTATCGTCAATTCTTCGTACTCCCCTCACGGGTGAGACGATGGAGGCGCATGTGCAGAAATGCATCAGCCATTGACAGAGAAGCACTATTATTATTATTATTATTATTATTATTATTATTATTATTATTATTATTATTATTATTCACAGGGAGATCGTAAGTACATTGTCTTTTTTAATGACATACCCTTGTATAAGACGGATATCCTATGATATAGTATTAGGGGGCCAGTCCTAATAGCTATATCCGAAGTCGAGGTGTATGTACCCGACCCTGCGATATACCGACACAAGTAGAGATTGACCGTGCTCAGGTACGACAGTATATAATCTATCGTAAAAAATAATTTAATGAAAGTTTCAGAGAACATTTCATTTTCGAGAACATCATCCCAGGACTTGGAAAGGGTCATACCCGGGAACACCATCGCTCAATACACTAGCGATCCCCGTATACGGTGTAGTATCATCGTCGATCGACCTTTCGCACTCGTATGTTGCGATCGAATGCCAAGTTATATCACTGAGTCTTTTTAATATTCATATTGATAACTGATGATGCATGATCAAATCATGATACGCCGTGGGCAATCAATCAGTTTATTTGAGACGCATAAAGGAAAATAGTTTCTTTGTCACTGCCTTCGTCGTCTGGCGCGGATTTATTTGCCTGGTGGAGGACCACCAACAAAAGTCAGATCGAACTTTGACTGTTCGAGAATGTCCCAGATCTTATTAGGGATTCCGCCCAACGATAATTCAAAAGGGACATCAAGCACTCCTCTTGGCAGTGTCTGAATGGTCCACGCAGTGTAATCGTTGTCTCTGGGAGTAATTGTATCATCCCATGTCTCGAGACTTTTTGCGTCTTTATATACTGGCAGATAATGTCTTGCCTTTGGATCTTCAACCGGGTCCATACTTCTCCAGAACTGGAGTATCGGTTGTACTATCTTTGCGGCTGATGATATTTTGAGTGTCCGTGTGACACGCATCTGTCGTGGGACCGCCACGACCCGCATTAAGTATAAGTCTGAGAGAGTGTCATCAGCGACATGTTGTTCCGCTGGTCTCATCAGATAGAAAACATTTTTCACCCATGCGATGGTTGCTATCGCATCACCTTCCTTCCATCGCTCATGGACAATCTCAACGTTGCCCGCGTTTGGGTCAGTGTCCGTCCCCTCCTCCTCCTGGTGGACGTCCTTTGATCTCATCGACCTCATCGCCTTCCTCGGTTGGTCGTTGATAAGATCATTCCGCGCTCTCCTTAGCTGCGCCTCTGTGATCTTCTCCTTCTTTCCGCTATGCTCTCGCGGAGACTTGGACTGAGTCCCCACCGCGCTTATGCGGTCAGTCTTCTCCTTGCTGTCCACCTCACTCTCCTCCTTCTCAGCTATCGGTGCCCGATAAGCATCGTCTTGGTCTATGCCAGCCTCCTTGTGGATGGGCGGCACCTCTTTGAAATCATCCTTCATCCGTTTCAACGCCTCCTCAACGGATTCATCTTCCAGTAAGAAGGGATCATACTTAATCAGCCTTCCTAAATTCACAATTTGCACCTTCCCTCTACCCCTGATCTTGTAATTCAGAGGTCCCGTCTGTTCCATAATCTGATAAGGTCCTTTCCAGTGAGTGAACAGCTTAGAGCTGACTCCCTTCGGGACTTGAGGATGGTACAATAGTACAATATCCCCGACCTGGAACTTGATCTGATCCAAGTGCGCTTGTCGCACCCCTTCAGCATCAGTCTTTCGGCGCTCCGCCTCTCTATGCGCCCTGACTATTTGTTCCGCCTCCATCTTCACTCTAAGTCTCATCCCAAACAACTCATCCGCATCCGCCCAAGTGTCGTTTGGGTGAAGGAGCGAAGTCGGGATATCAGGCTCACGCCCATATACTAGCTGATATGGCGAGATTGAGCTCTTCGAGCCTCCTAACGCCGTAGAGGGTAGACAGTTCATTGCAAACGCAAAATTTAATGATGGTGCTGCCTCGACCCATGCTCTTTGATTCTCCTTCTTCGTGCAATACATCTTTAGCGAGGCTTTGAGGGGTCTGTGTACCCGCTCGATTTTCCCATTTGCTCGCGGGTTATAGGCAGTAACATATTGCCATTTCATCCCGTAATACTTAGATATTTTGTCGATGACCTCGTTATTAAAGTCCGAGCCTCGATCAGAACATATCTTTCTTGGTACTCCGATCTGTGAGATGATCCTATCGATCAGCGCCTCGGCCGTCGTCTTGCCGGTAACGTCTTTGACAGGGATGATCCACACATAGTTGGTGGCTCTGTCAATAGCCGTAAGGAGGTATTTGTAACCATCCTTCGATTCTGGGAAAGGTCCCACATGATCAATGTGTATAAACTCAAACATCCCCGCATGAAGAGGAAATTCGCCAATCAGGCCGAAATTTGCCTTCAGTGGTGTTTTGTTTATCTTGCACGGGATGCATGCATCCACCGCCTGATCTATCTCCTCCTTCATCTTCTTCCACCAGAATCGCCTCGCTACGAACATGTGAGTTCGTTGTCGACCCGGATGCGCCAAAAGTGGGCAATTGTGGGCTGCGACAAATATAAATCGTCTCAGACTCTCCGGTACCCAAAGGGTCCATTTGTCCGGCTGTGACGCATAGCGACCGTGAAGGCCCTTGTACCACAGTAGACCATCTCTCCATCCCATCTCCTTCATCTGATCTTTGATCGCTTTCGTCATCTGCAGCTCATCCGGGTTCTGATATAACTGTATGAGGTCCTTAAACTCCGGATCTTGAGCCTGTTGTTGCCTCCATGCGGTAGGCGAGGCTATATGGATAGTACCATCTTCTAGCCGTACCCCGATTCTTTCCGGGTCATCGTCTAGGTCACTTCTCCGCTCTTGAGGAGGCTCCGCATAAACTTCCTGCGTCTCCTCTTCCTCTCTTATGTTCGCCTTCGCATTCTCATATACCTCATAGGACCACTCAGCGTCCTCCTGGGTATGTAGCTCACAACATATCCCGTGATCCGGGCCTTGTGGACTGTACCGTAGACCTGTGCGGTCATATCGGACTCCACTCGCCATCTCCATCGCCTCAATGTGGCTGACCTCATACACCTTGTCAGTGGACAAGTCTTCCATCTCCACCGTGGACACCAACGCCGATACTTCTGAGTTAAACTCTAGCCTAGAGAGGCTATCAGCGACCACATTTCGCTTTCCCGGTAGATGGACCATTGTAAAATCGAAACAAGACAAGAACGCTTGCCACCGCGCCAGCCGTCCCGTCTGTTCATGATTCATCAACCATAACAGGTTATGATGATCAGTTCTGACAGTAAATTGAGGTCCTCCCCATAAATACTCTCTGAGCCTCTTGGGGGCCCATACTACCGCCAATGCCTCTCTTTGCCTTGTGCAATAGTTTCTCTCGGCCGCACACAACTTCCTACTAATAAACATGATTGGGCGTAATTTCTTCTCCTCATCCTCTTGTTGTAATACAGCCCCAATAGCAAACTTAGATGCGTCTGTATCGACTACGAATTGTTTCGTAAAGTCGGGCGTCGTTAACACCAGTCCTCCGTCTTTCGGGTCTTTGTAAATGAGATCTTTGAGCGCATGAAACGCTTGCAAAGCCTCTTCGTCCCACTTCTCAAAGTCTCCAAAATCTATCATTTTCTCCACTTTAGCCCGTGTTGCACCCCAATCGTGTATAAACTGGCTATAGTATTGCGCCATCGCAAGGCATGAGTGCAATTCAGTGCGGTTCTTTGGTATCGGTCGATTCATAATCTCCTCCCTCTTCTCTTTGGATATCGAGACTCGATTATGGGAGATCTCGTACCCTAAGTATGTCACACTCGTCTTGGCAAGTTGACACTTCTTTAGATTGCACTTCAGGCCAAAAGCTCCGATGCGCCTGAATATATCGGACAAATGATCGATATGCTCCTCCATTGTGTTAGAGTATACGATAATGTCATCGATATAGCAAAATGCATATTCTCCCGCCTTCTGTCCCCGCCTTCTCATAAAGCCACTGTCAGACAAATCATCGTACTGACTGCTCAACATCTTCTGCATCGCCTTCTGGAAAAGTCCTGGGGCTTGCTTGAGGCCCATCGGAAGCACTTTCCATTGATATATTTCCATACCCACCACAAACGCCGTCAGCCATCTGGACTTTTCCTCCAGTGGTATCTGCCAGAAGCCATTCTTAAGGTCAATGACCGAATAGAATTTTGCATTCCGCAGTACTCTCCTTCCTTCTTCTAATGTCGGGAGAGGATTTCTCTCTTCCTCCAGCACCTTGTTAACACAAGCATAGTTAACTGTCAGGCGCCATTCTCCTCCTGGCTTCGGCACTATTCTCGGTTGTGAGACTATTGAGGATGTTGATTTCTCAATAAAGTCCTCATTGAGCAGCTGTCTTGCTAGCTCCTCCGCTATCTTCGCCTCATGTATACTCAAATTCGCCCTTCGTGGTGCCGGTGACGGCTCCGCACCCGGTATTTTGTAAATAACCGCAGTGAAATCTTCAGGCTTGACACCACCTGCATGTGGAGGGTAACAAATTTCCTTGTTCGCCTCTAATTTGGCTTTTAAAAGCTCCTTCTCCTTCTCCGTGCCTACTCCTTCTTCCAATATTTTCCGCGCCGCCTCTTGAAAATCTTCATCAGACATCTGCTTATGTTGCTTGAGGGGTTCTCTGTCCTCCTCCAAGCCTAAGTCCTCTTCCGAGACATCATCTAGGCCCGTCTTTTCATACGTGACCGTGTCCGGCTCATCATCTTTACCGAGCTCCACCAGCATGTCAATGAGTCTCGCGTATTGCAAAGGAGCTTTACGGGTGTAAAAACCATCAAAGCATGTGAATGCTTGCGGTATCAATTTCAACTTCTCGAGGTCTCTGAGTTTCCGCTTGTATGCACTGCTCTGCTCACGAGTTCCCATACGACAAGCCACCACTAGCTGTTGCTTGCGAGAGGGTTGGCATATAGCATGAGACTTGCCACTCCTCCTTTCTTCCCCTTGAAGGCATTTATGATGTTCTGTCTGTCCTTCGTCTCCGTGTTTGTGACCACCACCGTAGTTGAGCCCGAGGGTGCAGGGGCTGGTGGGGCAGGAGCTGGTGGGGTCAAATATGTCGGAGGGTGTGTCTTTGCACCACTCACTTTTGCTTC
>WBZZ01003591.1:0-84208 GCA_019918135.1 Paulinella micropora
CACGAAACTTTTTGGCCGTTCCTACCACAGAAACACGTACGTGATTTTTTCTGTTATTACAGTCTCGCCACCTCGATGTGGTGTCCGTCTTTGACGCCGACACTGATTAAGTTCTGGCGGGTCAGGGGCAGCTCGCGCTTTGAACCGGCGTTGAGGATCTTGTTCCCCCGGATAGCTACACAGTGCCCATCACAGCCCACCAAGAAATCACCGCGCAGGCGGCGGCGGGCCAGGTCGGTAAAAGAGGCACTCTTCAGCAGGCGGGGCCGCCAGATCTTGCCGGCTGCGTCCGTGTGCCAGTCCTCCTTGGCAGCCCCGTCGCAAAAGGTGGCGACGGACGCCGTGTGCACGCTGCGTGCCAGGCGCCGGCGATAGCTAGATTTCTTTTTGGGGTTTAGCTCGCCTGGTTGGAGATGCAAGGGCGGCAGCAGGTTCAAGTACGCATGAGTGACGCAGTCTCGGCGGCCGCTGCCCTGTTCTTGCAAGAGGGCGCCTGTGCCCAGTGGTACCTCGTCCGCGCCGTCCTGCGGCCAGTGCGCCTCTGCGCAGGCACTTGCCTGTTGGCGCTCGTCCTCTGTGGGCTCCCGCCCCAGACGTTCTTTCAGGTTTTCGTACGCTCTCACTCTCTTTTCACTGACCGCGACGGCTGCCCTGAGATGCCGCTCGCGCATGTCGTGAGCCTGTCCCGAGTGCTCGCTAAGGAAGTCGTCTATCTTCCTCACTACCTGATCACATGGAGCTCTTTTCACATCGGTGCGTTGCGACTGCAGGCCCAATAGGATCTCGTCTCTGTCGTGGTATTGAAACCAGGGATCATACATCAGATAGAGGTACGTTCTGTTTTCGGTTTTGAGCTCGGACCAGCCGTCTGCACGGGGTGAGGCAGGAGGAGTGCTGTCCTGGTACGGCACCGTGTCTGAGCTGGCGTCAGAGTGTGTGTCTGCTTCCAGGTCATCGTATGTCAAGGGCACACTCGAGACTGATATGTCCGCAACTGCCGCAAATAGACTTTGGCCATCCTCGCTCAGCTGCAAGGACCGCAGCAGTTCCTTGGCCTGTTGTGGCGTGGAGCTAAACTCGCATCCAAAACTTGCCTCTGGAACTACCACGGCCTCTGCAGCAGCGGCGGATAGACTGACAGCCATTTGGGAACTACTACAAGACGCCATTGTGATTTAAACTGTTCTTGCCAAGCTCTTCGAGACTACACGCACAAGTACACACACACTAGAGCACGCCAGAGCACACGAGAACACGCGCACACACACACACGCCCGCACTGTTGACCAGGCTCAGCGTGCGTCTGTCGGCCTACCCGGCCGGAGCTAGACTCGCTTCCGGGGAGTCCTTAAACACACGCCTGCCCCGCCCAGCAGTGGCAGGACACGCACACACAAGCTAGAACACACGAGAGCACACGAGAACACGCGTACACACACGCCCGCACTGTTGACCAGGCACAGCGTGCGTTTGTCGGCCTGCCCGGCAGGAGCTAGACTCGCTTCCGGGGAGTCCTTAGACGCACGCCTGCACTGCCCAGCAGTAGCAGGACACACGCACGCACACACTGCACACACAGGCAAGACAAAAAACCGCAAGGGTTTAGGGTTTAGTCAGTCATCTGTTTTTTGTGAAAAAAATGTGTGGCTGGCACGTGTTTCAAAAATAAGTGGACCCGCACTTGTGGGTGCGTGCCACCAGCCGCAAAAACCAGTGAATTTTACTGGTCGTGAATATTCACGCGCAAATGCCACTTTCCCAGACTGGGCCGGCCGAGACACTAATGCCAATAATGCCAGTCCGCAAGGGACAAAATGGCAATGGATTATCCCGTTTTGGGTAAATTGGCATCCTGTTCTTTCAGGCCAACCAGTAAAATAAGACAGATTGATGTACGTACATATGTATGTATGTATGTATGTATGTATGTATCATATGTATGTATGTATGTATTTTGTATGTATGTATGCATGTATGTATGTATATATGTGTGTGTATGTATGTGTGTATGTATGTATGTGTATGTATGTATGCATGTACATATGTACATATGTATGTATGTATGTATGTATGTACATATATGTATGTATGTATGTATATTGTATGTATGTATGTATGTATGTGTATGTGTATGTATGTATGTATGTATGTATTTATGCATGAATGGTATGTATGCATGTATGCATGCATGTATGTATGTATGAGTACTTGTATGTAGTAAGTATGTATGTATGTATGTATGTATGTATGTATGCATGCATGCATGCATGCATGCATGTATGTATGTTCATCATGTATGTACATATGTATGTACACATACATACATATGTATGTATGTATGTATTATGTATGTATGTATGTAGATGTATGTATGTACATGTATGTACATATGCATGTATTTATGTATGTATGTATGTATGTATGTATGTATGTGTGTACATATGTATGTACATATGTATGTATGTATGTATGTATGTACATACATACATACACAATACATATACTCACATACATACATACATACATACATGCATACATATGTCATACATACATACATACTTACTTACTTACATACTTACATACATACACATACATACATACATACATACATACGGTATATACATACATACATACATACATACATACATAAATACATACATACATACATACATATGTACATACATACATACATACACACATGCATACATACATACCATACAATACCATACATACATACCATAGATACCATACATACCATACATACATACATACACACATACATACCATACATAGGTACCATAAATACATGCACAATACATACATACATACATACGTACATACATGCATATACATACATATACATACATATATACATACATATATACATACATATATACATACATACATACATACATACATACACATACATACATACAAACATACATGCATACATGCATACATACATACCTACATACCTACATACCTACATACATACATACACATACATACAAACATACATACATACATACAAAGTACACACACACATACTACATACATACATACATACATACCTATGTATGTATGTATGTATGTATGTATGGTATGTATGTCTTGTAGGTATTTCTGGTATGTATGTATGTATGTATGTATGTATGTATGTATGTATGTACTATGATATATGTCTGTATGTCTATGTATGCATGTATGTATGTATATATGTATATATGTATGTATGTATGTAAGTACGTACGTACGTACGTAAGTACGTACGTACGTAAGTACGTAAGTACGTACGTACACGTACGTACGTGTACCCCTGCGTCGTACGTCACGTACGTACGTAGGTACGTTCGTAGGTACGAAAGTACTTAGGTACGTTGGTAGGTACGTACGTTCACGTATGTACGTACGTACGTACGTGTACGTGTTCGTACTTACGTACTTGACGTACGTAAGTACGTAAGTACGTACGTACGTACGTACGTAAGTACGTACGTACGTACGTATGTATGTATGTATGTATATATGTATGCATGCATGCATGTATGCATGTATGTATGTACATATGACATATGTATGTATGTATGTTTGTAATTACATATGTACATATGTACATTTACATATGTATGTATGTATGTGTCAGCTGCAGGTATTCGCCGCGCAAGGCCGACGCGCCGCCCTCCGCCACAATGCCCGTGGTCAAGGATGCACTAGTATTGTCGGCCGTGCTGTAGCAAGTGTTATTGGCGACCACATAGCCGCACTTGCTAGTGTTGTACTTCTTAGACAGGCTCAGCCACAGGCTGGCCGAGTCACCGTCCATTGCCATGTAGAAAGGCCTGGCAGGGCTGCCGGTAGCAGTCGACGAGCCATTTATCACCCAGCCTTGCGAAGAGGCAGTGCCTCTGAAGGCGGGGGTATAACGGACCCGGGGGATGGCCGCGTAGCCGGACAGACAGTCGCAGCGGAAGGAACCCGGGCTGTTAACGCAGGGCAGGGGGGCACAGTTGTGTGCGCCGGTGGCGCACTCGTCGATGTCCGCGCAGTGCGGCTGCGCCCACTCGAGCCCGAGCTGCAGTTCCGCCAAGGAAGCGTAGCCCGGGCAGCCCGCGCGCCCCGACAGGGAATGGTTCGCGTACGCGGACTCCACGATCAAGCGGTAGCGGGTGAAAGCACTGGTCACGTTCGCCAGCGCCAGCTGGCGGCACTCGACAGCGCCATCGGCCCGCCAAGTCCAACCTTCGTTCGAATAGTACAGGCTGGTCCAGGCGCCGCCGTCGTCGTCACCCCCTCCCACCACGCGCAGCGCCGCGGGGCCCGCCCCCGTGGCGCACAAGGTCACCGAGCGCAGGGTCGCGGCCGACCCCCCGTGCGCGGGCGAGGCCGCCAGGCTCAGGTACCCGCCACGCACTGGGTCGGCCAGGCCCACGACCCAGGTGGTTGCAGCAGCGAGGCTGGCGGGGCAGACGCAGCTAGTGCACGTGGCGGATCCCTCGTAGCGTCCCGCCTGGCTACACCAGGCCGTGGAGCCGTTCAGGTCCAGCGCCAGCGCCGCGCGGTTCTCCCCCGAGCCGAGCTCCGACGACGCGGCAGCCCACCAGCCGCGGAAGGGCCAGGCCGTGGATTGCGGCGTAGCGAGCAGGTAAGCCTGCCCCGGGGGCTGGGCCAGGTAGCCCGCCGGGTACTGGCGGAGTGCGGGGCTGCCATTGGCGCCGCTGCTGACGCACAGGTGGTCGGCCGGGCAGTTGTACGTACCCTGCGCACAGTCGTCTGGCGCCAGGCAGTTCCTCCGCCGCTCGCGCAGGGTGGGGTTCAGCCGCCCCAGCCCGACCCACGTACTTGCGCAGCCGCCGCCCCAGCCCGACCCCGGCAGCTCGTAACCCTTGGTGACCATAAAACGCAGCAAGTACCAGTAGCGGCCGCCCCAGACCTGCCCGGGCCCGGCGCCGAGCCGGACGCCATCATAAACGCTCGTCCAGTTGGGCCAGTTGTTATTGACGTAAACGATAGTCCATGTATTACCATCGTCGTTGGAGCCGAGCACACGCAGCCCCGCCAGCGAGTAGACAGAGGTGCCGTACGCCTGCTGGTAAGGAAACACCGTCAGGCCCGCTAGTCCTACCGGCCTTCTGGTACTGAAATTGAGCTGTAGGTACTGCCCGGTATAGCCGAAATAGCGGTCACTGCCGTCTACAAAGGGCACGTAGACAGAGCTTGGGTTCTTCAGGCAACTCGCTTGGTAAGAGGAGACAGAGCTCTGCCAGCCTGTGGTGGCATCGTTGTCGAGCGCCAACAATCCATCCCCGCTCGACGCCGTCAGCTGCCAGCCCAGCACGGCCAGCTGCGCGGAACCTCCCTGCAAAGTGTAGACAGCGTCGCTCGAGAACGTGCCGGGCGCACAGCTGGGGTCGGGCGACTCGGACGGCGACGCCGAAACAGAGCTCGAGCTGGACGACGACGGCGAAAACGACGCAGACGCCGATGCCGACGCTGACCGCGAAGACGAGCTAGAGCTAGAAGTCGACGGAGAAACCGAGCCCGACGGCGATGACGAGGCCGAGGCCGAGGCTGAGGCTGAGGCTGAGGCCGGGGCTGTAGCGGAGGCTGCAATGGAGATCGAAACAGACGCCGAGGCGGAGTTTGTCACAGGGGAAAAGGGCGACGCCGAACTAGACGCTGACGCTGACGCAGGCGCAGACGCAGGCGCAGACGCAGACGCAGACGCAGACCCCGACGCCAACGCAGACACCGACGCAGAAGCCGAAGCATAAGCCGACGCATAAGCCGACGCATAAGCCGACGCAGACGCCGATGCAGACGCCGATGCAGACGCCAATGCAGACGCCGACGCAGACGCCGACGCAGACACAGACGCAAGAGCAGAGGCGGAGGCGGGGGCCGACACAGAAGCAGACACGGAAGCCAAGGCCTCACCCGCCGGCGAGCGCGAAGGCAACTTGTCATACAGCTTGCTTACGTTTGTCTTCAAGACAGTTACCCCCTGCGTTATTCCCTCCGCGAACGCGTTGGGAGGTAGCGCACAGCCGCTGAGGTCCGCCTCCAAGGTGTGTATACCCGCAAACATGTAGCTGGCGTCGATCACCTGCGAAATGTTCCAAGCTAGCCTGCCTGTCACTCGCAACTCAGACGCGTTCAGGAACATGCCGCTCGCGTTCAGCAGCGCCGTAGTGTCTAGCCCCTCTAGCCCCGGGATCTCGGTAGCCCCGCTCCCCGCAAACGCCAAGGCCAGGCTCTTCACACTCGAGGTGTTCCAGCCGCGCACGTCGGGGCGAACCCCCGGCGACCAGGCCAGCATGCCCGTCAGATCCGTGGCGTCGCGGACTTGCAGCCCCCAAACGCTCATGTTAAGAGTTGACAGCCGCGCAAATGAGTAGCTCCAATTACGTACCAGCGCCGTGCCCTGCCACTGGTCCAGCGGGGGCAGCGACTCTAGCTCCCGCGCTTGGTAAAAGTGTTGGCCACCCTCCAGCGCCGGCTGCATCTGCCCCCACTGCAGGATGCTGCGCACGTAGGTCGCGCCCCCGTTGCGCTCCCGCCACTCGAGCGTCATGGCCCAGCCCAGCACCAGGCCCTTGGCACTCGCCACGTAGTCGTCAGCGTCTTTGTACTGGTGTTTGCAACCTCCCTGTGCGTCGGGGCAGCGCGCGCGTGTGCCGTCCCCCCAGTCTACCTCGTACGACCCGGCGGCCTGTTGTTGCAACCGCCGACGGCGGCGCGTCGTTGGGGTGTAGCCTGCGACGTTATAGCCATCGCCCGCCGGCAGCACAAAGTCAGCGCCGGGGTTTGTGGCCTTCAGCGCCAAAATCAGTTCTGGCGCGGGAACCGCCGAGGGCCAGCTACACCATGGCGCTTTTAGTGCGCTTGCTGCAACTACCGCCCGGCACAGCCACCACCTGCTCCAATCACGCATCTCTTTGATCTTTAATCAAAATTTTGAAAAAGAACAGAAAAAATAGTTCGAGGTTTAAAAGAAGAGGGCGGCGGATCTGCATTCTTGGGGTGTGCAAGTGTGCTTTGCTACCCCCCCCCCCCCTCCCTTCCCTTGTCCCCTCCCCTCCCTCTTTTGCTCTCTCGCAGGGCCAAACTGATAAAGGGGGGAGGGGGGGGGTAGAGGAAGGGGGCGAGGGAGAGAATGCGAGGGCAGGACAAGGGCTCTTCTTTTTGAAACTCAGAAAAAAAGGTAAATGATTAGGTGCAACCACCATGCGAGCCACGGGGTGTTTTGTCGGGGCCGTGTTTTGATGATTGAGGGCGAAAGGTGGGAGGCCTTGCAGACAGCGCGGCTAGTCCCTGTGGAGCTGGCTCCGAAAAGCATGGCCCGGATCTGCCGCCAGGTCAGCTCGGACTATCTCTTGTGGCTCACCCCCAGCTCGCCCAGCCCGCGGGACAATGACTGTAGGGCGTGCCTGATTGACAGCCAACACAACGTGCAATTTCTGACGACTGCTCAGCTGCAGACAATTTTTGGAAATATCCCTCCTGTGTTCGAGCCGCAGCACAGCCCCCTAGCACCTCTTGGCGTGCAGCCTGCCGGTGCCGAGGGCTGATAAAGCCCCAATCCGCTGGACAGATTTTAATAAATGGCGAAGGGGGGAAGAACAAGACGTTTTGTACAGTATATATAAAAAAGGAAGGAAGAAGAGACTCCCTTAGCCCCAGCACGGCGCAAATCTATGAGAAACCAAAACACTGAATTCGTTATGTGCTACAAAAAGGCACAAGAAAGTGAGTTTATTGTTGACCGCGCGAAGAACAGTGCACTCTATGTGATTGAGTATCTTAGACAAAGACTCCCAAACAACAAATCAAGCGTAAGTGGCGCTGACGCTGCACTTAGCTTCTTAATCACGGACTCTGAAGAGGGTGCGAGCAGGTTGGAAAAGGAGTTTGTGGAAAAATGGAGATCTCTGGAAGCGCGGATAAAAAAACATATCTTTCTACAGCGACCAATAATCCCCCCCATCCAGATAGTCGATATATATTCACTGATGTTACGGCACAAGAGGCAACAAGGTGTCTAAAAGAGCTGATTTTTATTCGATCATTAATGATATGCAGAAAGCAGAGCAGGCACAAGAAATATATAGTCTGGTGCGAGGAAAAAGAGGGGGAATCGTATGCAGCCTTTACGATCCATAGGTTGAAAGACGTAGATTCTGTCGCGTACAATTTAGTCATTTACTATACCCACTTGGCGCAAGCCTGTCTAATCAACCTTTCGAGCAAGGACCGGGTTCTGAAACGATTATTATCACTGGTTCATACATGGCTGACAAAAAGAAACCTACCCGAGGTATTCACATACAATTCGGTACACAAAAGAAAGACGAGAGGGGCAAAGCGCAGAGAAGCAGGCCACCGCCCCCTTCCCCTCCCCCTTTCCCTCGACCGCGCACTCATGCGCGAAAGCACAAACGCGAGGGGGGGGGGGGGGCGGGGGGAGCGCCCCCTCCCCTATCTTACCACTAAGCCCCCTTGGTATGACCCCGCTACCTTTCCCCCAGAACACACGTCATATTTTGAAAGCAAAAGAGTACTGCGCTTGCAAGTCTCTGTTGAGCTCACCTACCTTGTGTTTTGTTTTCTTTCTGTAGACATGGCCTTCCCTCGCCGAAGCTCTGATATTGGCTCCCGGGGGCTACAGATCTCGCCTAAACATGCTTGGGCAGATTCTAGTGCGCTGGGGACAGAAGGCGCCAGGAATCTCAGACTGCACGCGCCACGTTCTGCGCTTGTATGAACAAATTGTGTTTGATTTAATTAAAAAAACAAGAGACTTTAGAAAAACATGTAGTTACAATCCCGTTCAAAATATGTAGGAGCTTGGGTCCGCCCAAGACCTAACCCGGCCGACCAGGCTTGAGCATCGAATTCATTACCGACTCGGACCCGCCGGGCGACGAGAAAAATAACCTTTTTCTCTTCTCCACCTCCATGCCTTTCTCTTGCCACCTTCCTTTACTTAGCTATATCTATACGTGTTGCTGGTTGTTCTGGTAGCAGATATTTCAACTTATCGTAATCCACTCCATCCAATACTTTCCAGCCGTTGGCACGGAGCTTTTGTACCACCCAATCAAAGTCCTCCTTTGTGTATTCCTTCTCAAACTCGGCCTTTGATATGTAATGCCTGATCCCGCTGTCTGAATTAAAAATCCAGTAGGGCGAATGCCCATTGAGATAGAAAGGACGTATAATCAGGGGAAACTCAAAGACGTAGCAGCTGCTCAGTTGCTCCAGCGTTTCCTTTGGTTCTTTTTGGACTTCTGCACGAACCTCGTCCACTACATCTCCTTTTGAAGCTACTTCTGGGCGAAGTGCTAAGAATTCCCCGACGTAGTTGCTCAGCAAATGCGAACAAACGGAGGTCTCCACCTGCTGCTGCTCGGCGACAACAATATCGTACGTCGCCAGGGCCTGCGCGAAGCAGCGGTTGGCCCGGCTCGGCTTGCGCGCGTCTGCCGTGAATTGCAGCTGAAAAACGCCGTGAGCAAAAGCCCGCGCCAAGCCCGGGTTGATTTTCGATGATGCAGCACGCTTAGCAAACCTTTGGAGCTCACCCTTTGCCGCTGCTAGCGACGGCGCGTGCATGTCGCATCCCGCCCCGTACACCTGTATTTTCAGGGAACAAAATCCCCGGAGCTTTTCTTTTTTTTCTTCATACAGCTTCTGAAAAGTTTTCAGGACACACACGTCACGTTGGCCACCGCGCTTAGTATCCAGGATGTCGCCTCCGACGTCGACTATAATAACTTCAAACTTCTTCCCCGAACAACGCTCTACAAGGAACTTCAGCAATCCCTTGTACATATCTTCGTACTTGGCGTCTGTATTCTTCTCTGTAGAAGGGAACATCCATGATGTCGGTACAGGGAGGCCTTGCTTCGTAAGTTCGTCAGTAACCTCTTGGGCGGCGATCGCCTCCTGAACCAAGGAACGGTAGCCAAAGCTTGGATTTTGTAGCTGGGTCGCCAGATTCTTTCCTGCGGGCACCAACTCCTTGAACTCTTCTGTGATCATGTCTATCATCGTTTGTCGTGCACGGGGCCTGACCTGGAAAGGTTGGCCGGCCTGGACCTGGGCTGAATGCTTCCCCGTCTCCCCGTTCTCAGAAAGCTTCATTTGGCGCATCCACTCTTCCGCCCTTTCAGGAGTCAGGCTTTCCCTTTCCACCTTTGGTGATTTGTCGCGAGTCTTCCCTTGTTGTTGCATGCTCTTCATGTACTCATCAAAAAATACCCCGCGGTCATGGTCAGCCATGTATGCCCGGGTACGGGATCCGTCCTCTCCCCTTTCTTCTCCTCATATTGTAGGGAGCCAATCACAGCACGCAGCATGGCCGCGTGGTAGTCACCTCCCCCGCCGGCTCCTACGACTATGTGCGTTTTGGGGCCGTCCGACTTTGTCTGGATTTTTTTTTACAAGATTTCGAAATTCAGTCCATGGCGCTTCAGACTTTATCTCAATCAGAGCTTTTGGGCGGACGGGCTTGTCGCATTTTCCACACGTGTTTGGAGACGGAGGATTCATCACACAAATCCTCCTCTCAGAGGCAAACACTTTTTTCCTTTTTTTGTCTTTTTTAACAAGGAAATAATGAAACAGGAAGAGAAAGTGGAGCAGATACAAAAGTCCAGGGGGGGGTGCCCCCCCCCCTCCCTTCACCGTCCCCCCCTCCTTCCCTCCCCCCCCTCTTTTTCCCAGTTTCTGTCCGATTTCTTTCTTCCCTGTTACCTCGTCCCCCCCCCTGCAAAGCTATATGCCACCAAGAAAGAAAGTCAAGCGTGCGCCCGTCGTCTCACCCCAGGACTTTGCTAGCTTGGACGAAGACGCGACCCCCCTGCCCACTGGCACCGCGGGGGCGGCGCAGCCGCCGCTCGTCGTGAACCCGTCTGCCGTGGAGCTCTACGAATCCTTGCTGCGCATCGTGGACCAGCTGGAGCACAGCTCCCCGACGCCCGCTATGGCCCTGCCCCGGCCCAGCCAGAGCAGGACGGCGCTTTTTCCTTCACCCTGGAACACCAGCTGGCTGAGCCCGCCCCCCGGCCAGCGCGACTCAGGCTCCGGGGCCTGCGCTCGCGTTGGCCGGGGCTCGCGAGCGCCGGCAGCGAGGCCCGCGCGCGCGTCGCGGACCAGATCGCTCGGCGCCAACACGACATGCAGGGATTGGAGCAAGAGGCCGCGGCGTTGTGCGTGCGCATGGACGCGAGCTCCGACGACCAGGAGGCGGAACTCTGCAAGCAACTCTACGCCCTGCGCAGAATGATCGGCCAGCACAAGCAGGCCTTGCAGGCGCTCTGCTCCCAGGCCAACGTCGACGTCGACGTCGAAGCCGAACACGTCAGCTCCTGTCTAGAGATCTCCAGGGCACCCGACCTCACCGAAGTAATCCGCGAAAAAAAATTCTGCCCCGCCTGCAGCCCGAGCCGCAGGCGCTCTACGTCTTTGGTGGCTTCGGCAGGGTCTCCGGCCAAAGGGCTCTGCTAGAAACCGTGCACTTCTACCCGGGGGCCATGCTGCCCCCTCTAGCCCGCGCTAGCGGGCTGGGCTGGAAGGAGGCAAACTGCAGGCTCCTCACCCCACGCTCACACGCTGCGTGTGCCTTTGTTGACGGTGTACTGTATGTTTTAGGCGGCGTGGGCCCCGACAACCGCCCTGTGCCCACCATGGAACGTCTCTACACCAGCCCGCTAGCGCGGGCTGGAGGGGGTTGCAGCGCTGGGTTCGACAGCGCGGGCAGCCTGCCCAGCACGCTGGGTTTGGGGCGGTGGCCGCTTCTGTCGAGGGCCACAGCCTCCTGGTGGCGGGCGGAATCGCTCGCGGCGCCATCACGCCCAACGTGGCGCGCTACGACTGTGCGGCCAACTGTTGGGAAAGCCTGCAACCGATGGCCTACGCGCGAGCCTACCCGGGCGGGGCTGTTCTTGGTGTTGGGAGCCAAGCGCGGTTCTTCGTAATTGGAGGCAAGGGCCCGGACGATCACGTCCTGGAATCCGTGGAGTGCTACAATCCAACCACTCAACGCTGGAGCCCCGTCGCCGCCCTCCGAAACCCCAGGTGGGGCTGCTCAGCCGCCGTGTTGGAAGGTCATGGTGTCTACGCCATTGCCGGCCGGGACCTCGCGGGGCGGGTGATGTCTACGGTGGAGCGCTACGACCCTGCACACGACAGTTGGCAAGAAGTGGCGCCCCTCCTTGAAGCCCGCGAAGACGCTTGCGCAGCCGTGTTGGGCGGCTTGATCTACGTGTTGGGCGGTGCGAACGCACGCGGTGTGCCTCTCGCGTCAGTTGAGTGTTATGACCCGCAAAGCAACGCCTGGCACTCGTGCCCCAACTTACCGCTCGCGCGCGCAACTGTACCGTTACGGGTGTTTGTTGCCCCCCGTCCCTCTAGCTCGTACCAGCGGGCTGGAAGTAAGGGAAAGCCAAGAATAAAATATTTCAACTTAAAACCAAGTGCTGCAAAGCCTTTTATTAATAACTTCTCCTTTTGTGTCGGAGGGGGGGGGGGAGGAGCCCGCGTCGGTAATCCCGGCGCGCGTCAGCGCTCGTTACGAACGAGCAGAGCTTCGTCTGAACATGTTGGCACAACCAACGGCCAAAGGGGGAAACAAAAGCCTAAGCCGCAGGCACAAACCATAGCTAAAAAAAAGATCTTTTAACAAAAAAAAAGCTACAGCCAAAGATATTAAAAAAAAGTTAGTGTGTGTTTTCCCCCCTCCCCTCCTCCCACCCCTTTGCCTCGGCGACGACATTCATGCCATGGCACCCTGCAAACACACCCCGCAGGCAGACGACCTGCACTGGCGTGCTTAGCAAGAGGGGGGGGGGGGGGAGCGCCCCCCAGCCAGCGTCGTCAGCGGACTGGTTAGTCAGGCCTTTTGGGTACGAACCCGCTTGCCACAGCCGGGGCAAATCCTAGGCTCTGCGCAGCGATCGTCGTATTCCTTCAACAACTGTTCGATTGCCTTCTGCTTTTCAGCTGGCATCTTTTTCACTAGCATCTGCTTGGCTTTGTGCACAAGTTCTTCGTCGAGTATGTGCGCGTGAGTCGCCTGATACCAGGCTCCAGCAAAACATACCGGGTACTCCTTGGTCAACCAATCCTTACCATCATCTTTCTTAGTGCTGAACTTGCTGAGTGCTTCAATGACAGCCCCGCATCGTTCCTCACTTTCATTAATCACCGCACATAGGCGCTTATCTACATTCTCTAAGGCGTCTTCGAATTTTCTAAACAGTGTCTCATTCCCCGCCCACTGTTCCCTGGCTTGCATGCACTGTACAAACGGCTCTGTTGTTGCAGTTGGTAGCCTCGCACGCTTTGAGTTAGCTGAATTCTGGCACCATGAACCCACTTCTTTCAGAACACTTTTCAGTTTGTCAAGCTCTTTTTGCTCGCCGGGCGTTGTGAGTATTTGTTTGCGTATTGTCGTATCACACTTTTCCCACTCATCACGAAAACCCAATAGTTCTTCCGGCTAAAGACTGTATTGTAGCTTGGGCAGCCCGCGTACATCCACAAGATATCTTGCGGTTTTGTGCTGAAAGCCTAGCTCTTGCTCAACCGCCCCTACCGTCGAAACCCAGGCGGGAGCCAAATCTGCGATCACAAGCGTTTCTTCGCGTTTGAGGCCGTGCAGGTGACCCCTTAGGTTTAGAAGCAGAACTTGCACGGCCGTCAAGATTTCTCCCAACTGACTTTCGTCCACCGACCATCCCTTGAGTTGTAAGAACACGCGGGTCATGGCATTCGACGCCCCTGCTGCATCAGTGGGCTTGGCGGACATGAAAAACATCCGTTGCGCAAGGGCAGGCTCATTATTAGCCTTATTTGTAAATCCAAGTTTATTGAAACACCGGCCCTTCCAAGTGAGCTTAACTTCAGGATAGGCATGCGACAAAAACTCTGCCAGCCTTTGCAGCCACTCTTGCTGTTTATGCTCCAGTTCGGGACGCAGTTCCGAGGGCCATGTCTTAAGCTTTTCCTCAACCAAGTCGGGCTTGGCATTTTGGCTCATCCAGTCCAGGTCGACACTCCGTCACTCTCTCCGCGTGCTGGCTTCTGGGCCAAGGGCAGACGCTCCGCTGGTAGTACCCCCACGCGATATCCTTGGGGGTAATTACTATATTAGACATCCTCGGGGGGGAAGGAGGGGAGAGAGAAATTAGTGTAAGGGAACAGCACGCTCACAATACTCTTAGTTCTCCCCTCCCGCCCCGCTTTGTTTCTTTTCTTCTCCACAACCTCCCCTCTCCCCCACCCCCCCCCCAGAGGACGCTTTGCTGGATTTTAAAGAGCACGTGATGACTGACAAAACGAAAAACCGACGGATTATGCCAAGGAAATATTTACAAGAAAAATTACTTGCAGAGTGGCAAGATGATCACCACACCAAGAACACTGTAGCAAGAAGGCTGACGCGACAAACAGGATTCTTTGTTTCCTTTTTTAATTTATAAAAACACAAGCCGGGTTTAATGCTCAGACTTGTCGCTCACGAATCAACTTGCCACATTTGGGACAGATCCTAGCCTCTGCGCAGAGATTGTCGTATTCTGCCAGCAACCAGTCAATTCCTTGCTGCTGTCTAGCTGGCATCTTTTTCCTTAGCATCTGCTTGGCCTTGCACACAAGTTCTTCGTCGAGTATGTGCGTATGAGTTGCCCGATACAAGGCTCCGGGGATCCCTTCCGGGTACTTCTTGGTCAACCAACTCTTACCATCGTCCTCTGAGCCGAACCTGCTCAGCGCTGCAATGACAGCCTCGCGCCGTTCCTTGCTTTCATTAACTGCTGTACACAGGAGCTTATTTATCTTGCCTAAGATGCCTCCGAATTTTCTGAGCAGCTTTTCATTCCCCGCCCAGTGTTTCTTAGCTTTTATGCTCCGTAGAATTGGCGTTTTTTGTCAGTTGGTGACTTTACGTGCATAGAGCTAGCTACATTCCGGCACCATTGCTCCACTTGTCCTAGGACAGCATCACTCGGTTCGCCAAGCTCTTTTTGCTCTTGAGATTTTGTGAGTATTTCGTCGCGTATTACCCTTTCACAACCTCGCCACGCAGTAAGAAATCCCAGTAGTTCCTGTGGCCAAAGACTGTATTGCAGCTCGGGCCAATAACGTACGTCCACAACATATCTTGCAGGTCTGTGTTGAAAGCCTAGCTCATTCTCAAACGCCCCCACCACAGAGTCCCAAGCGGGCTCCAGATGTGCCGTTACAAGCGTCTCTTCGCTGTTAAGGCGGTACAGCTTTCTCCTTACGTTTAGAAGCAGGACCTGCACGGCCGTCAAGATTCCGCCCCATTTATTCTCGGCCATCGACCATTGACTGGGATATAATAACACGCGAGTCGTAGCAGTTAACGCTCCATCTTCATCAACTGGCTTGGCCGATATGAAAACGCTCTCCTGCAAAAGAGCAGGCTGATTTGTGCTCTTATTTGAAAATCGGAGATTGGTGAAACATGGGGCCTCCCAAATCAGCTCAACCTCGGGATAGACACGCGACAGAAAGCTTTTCAGCCATAGCAGCCACGTTTTCTGTTTGTTTTCCAATTTTGCATCCAACTGCAAGGGCCATGTCTCAATCTCTTCGTCGGGAAATCTGGGCGCGACTTTTCGGCTCATCGACACTCCGTCACTCTCTCCTTTTTTGTCGGCCTCCCAGCAAAGGGTCGACGCTCCGCTGGTACCCCCACTGGATATTTATTAAATAGTTACTATACCGGACAGTCGGGAGGGTACTAGCGAAAGGGAAACAGCGCGCTCACAAAAGCTCCCTTCTTTCTCTCTCCCCTTCCCCCCTTCCTCCCCTTCCCCCCTTCCTCCCCTTCCCCCCTTCCTCCCCTTCCCCCCCCCCCGGCTCAGGACATTAAAAGCAATTGGAGCGCCAGCATGGCCAGAGCCCCTCCCTACCACGCCGCCGCCGCCCCCCACGGCCGCCCTCGCCGCGCCGCTGGTGCATGTCAGTGCCACCTTGTAGCTGAGCTTACACCGCTGATTTCTGGACGCCGGGCTCACACACTTGATCTCCTTGCTGTGCTGGTAGACTACTTCTTCGCCGCTGCCCAGCGTTTGTTCAAGCCGGAACTCGGCCACCACACCAGCACACAGCAGCAGCAACAGTATGGCGGGGTTGACTTGCATTGCCAGCCACCTGAGAGGTTTTTTTTTGCCTTGGTTCTTTTTTTTAATAATATTGTCGAGCTAGGCTTTTTCTAACCAGCCAGGCTCGTGGATCA
This sequence comes from Paulinella micropora, assembly GCA_019918135.1. Classification (NCBI taxonomy): domain Eukaryota; phylum Cercozoa; class Imbricatea; order Euglyphida; family Paulinellidae; genus Paulinella; species Paulinella micropora. The sequence continues at coordinate 16,268 of WBZZ01003591.1, forward strand.
CGCAATAGAGATTGTCGTCCAGTGCTTGTGCGCAGCAGCCGTCCTGCCTGCAGATGGGCAGCGAGGGCCGCGTCTTCGCTAGCAAGATTCCCGAAATAAACGAGAGCAGCTCCTCCTCCTCACCTTGGCCCCCTACTGAATCAGATGCTGACGCTCCTGTCTACAAACCAAAGCACAGAGGCGGAAGACCCAGGCACTACGACAGGTAGTCAATCATTTCGAGAGAAACCTGTTCTCGTGCAGACATCCCAGAGAAGAATTTCTTTTTTTGTGCGTGTGTGCCCGCTTGATCTCACGCGCTCGGTGGTTTTTTTTACATACCAAGCGGGGGGGGGGGTGCCCCCCCCCTTGCACTTTTTTCTTACCATGCCCCATTGTCAAACGTAAGCGATCCGCGGGAGGAAGATGGAGGAGGGGGGGGGGGGCAGATCAAGTTTTTTATGAAAAGTTTTCTTTTGCGCAGCCCGCCAGCCCACCAGAAATTCATAACACTTTCGACAGCGGGGCACCCCCCCCCCTCGCCTCTCCCCATCCTCCTTCTCCCCCCCCCTTTTGTATTTTGTGTATGGTGTATGTGTGTGTGTGTGTGTGTGTGGTGTAAGAAAGCGCCGCGGAGAGGGGAAGAGTAGAAATGCCCATCGAGTTCGTCGCTGAAGGGGCGCGCGCAGACGACGCGCGCTTGCCAGAGCTGGGCGTGGACCTAGACAGCCTCGAGCAAGAAATCCGCCGGGACGACGACGACACCCTGGGGGCCAGGCCGTGGGCTAGACAGACCGCGCCGCTGCTTAGAAGCCTGCTCGGCAGAGAGGATTTTTTCCACTGGTGCCGCGGCCAGGACTCGGAACAAGGCACCGGCCCCGACTCGACGGTCACCAAGCTGCGCGCTTTAGCGTCCAGGCTGGAAACATACGAGGTGTCCGTCGTCAAAGGGTGCTGGGGGGTGTGTGCGCTGCTAGATGACCTGGCCCTGCTGATGACAGCGCTGGCTAGCGCGACCGAGCGCTTCAGCCACTTGGACGGGCTGCTGAGCATGGGGCTGCAGCTGTCCTATACCGTGGTCCCCGACGAGGACTTGGCCAGAAATGACCCCATAGCGCTCGGCCTCGTCGCTCACCTGCACCCCTTCTCGCGCGTCGTCCGGGCGGCGGACGGGCTGGCGCGCAGTATTGCACGGGCGCCCTCCGCCCCCGCGGCACTCCCCGCCCGTGCAAGACGGGGGGGCGCGGCGGGGACCGCCAAGAGGCGCAAGATTGTAGAGCCCCCGACCTTCAGCGTCGCAGGCTCGAGGGAGCAGCTGGGTGCCTTTGCCGAAACGATCGAGATGTTCTTAACGAGCAAGAGCCTGGCAGCGCTGAAGGCGCGCATTAAGGAATTCAGGGACCTGCTGGAGTGGGAGCCGCGCGTGGAAGTATCAGAGGAGCTGCGGAAACTGCTCAAGCGTTCCTCGGGGCTCTACGCAAACCTGTACGTAGCCTCCGCGTGTTTGCAAACGGCGGGCGCGGTTTGCGCCATGGCGTCGGCCCCGTTCGTAACGCAGAATCGCGCTCTGACCGCCGCCATGGTACCCGCGATGCAGTTGCAGAACCAGTTGATTGACGCTGGCGCGAACATGGTGTTACGCCAGCGCTGGCTGCGGATACTGTACCAAATTGCCCGGTTGTGGGCCGAGGCCGGGGACTACGCGCCCGAGCAGTTGGTCGGGCTGTACCGAACCTCTCTGCCTGCCTGTTCCGTGTTTCTGTGCCCTGTCACCAAAGCGCCCAAAACCAAGGACCGCGAGGCCTTTTTGTTGCAGGGCGATGACGAGACAGCACGCAAGAGGCTGGCGGTGTTTCCTGTGCTACCTGGCATAGGTCTGGCCGACAGACACGTGCGCTGCTACCGCTCCGTCGCCAGCTGGCTGTCGGTTTCAGCAGACTCAAGCGCGCACTCCTACTACTTCTCGGGCAGACTCAAATTGTTGCGCAACCAGAAAACGGGCAGGCTGTTCATGCCCGTGATCGGATCGGCGGCGGCCCTGTATTTCGACGGGGCAGAGCCGCTGTTGCGTAGGCTGACGCTTGTGCGGCTCGCCAGCGACGCGTTGTGGACAATGAGCAAGCTCACGTGCCTGGAGGCCCAGGCCTCGGAGCGTTTGCAAGAGCTTCCCGCCAGCATCGCTCGGGCAGGCCAAGCGGGGCGGCCCGACTTCTTCGAGGCGGCGGAGCGCCTGTGTGTGCTGCCGCCCTCTAGTATCAATCGCGTATGTTTCTGCCGGGAGTACACCCGTGCACTGCGCTTTCGGCTGGACGGCCGCTCGGTCCTGTTAAAGGGCGCCTTGCCTGGCAAATGGCGCCAAGAAGGCAAGTCCTACGCCCACCGCGAAGTCTCGCTGTTTGGGGTCACGCCACTGCAAGCGTGCCGCAGTGCGGCAGAACAAGAAGAGGCCGTGCGCTTGGCGGGCGACGCGCGCACCTGCCGGCCGGCGGAAAGGGCCGAACCTTGCAAGGCCTTGCTGAGGGCCTGGTTGCAGGAGGCACGCTCCGTCAAGGTAGCGCTCGTGGTCGACGCCCTGGCCTGCTGGAAGGAGCTGGAGGAAGTCGACGCGGGGAAGTGCACGGACAATGGGACGGCGCAGCTCTTTGCCTTGTGCACGAGCTTGGCCCCACCGACGACGACAACGACTGGTATTATTGGCGCGACTCCCGGCGTCGCCTGTGGGGCCGACGGCGTGGGAGCAGAGGGGGAGAGGGGAGGGGAGGAGGTCGGTCTCGATTAATCACGGGGGAGGGAAAGAAATTTGTGCAATTCAAGATATGTTTTTTGCGCGGATATACATATATATATATATATATATATATATCATTTAATATGTCTAATAGACAGGTCCATCTCGTATATCATAAAATAAGCCTTAGAAACATATAAAACACACACATGAAGACAGAAAACACACCTATGTTTCACAAAAACACACCTTCGTTTTGACAAAAAAACTACAAACTAAGCACACTAAGAGAGATTTGGTCAAAATGACGACAATTTCATATTTTTATTTCATAAAAATATATATTAAACTTCGTTTAATATGAAATTGTCGTCATTTTGACCAAATCTCTCTTAGTGTGCTTAGTTTGTAGTTTTTTTGTCAAAACGAAGGTGTGTTTTTGTGAAACATAGGTGTGTTTTCTGTCTTCCTGTGTGTGTTTTATATGTTTCTAAGGCTTATTTTATGATATACGAGATGGACCTGTCTATTAGACATAAATGATCATAAAAAGAACATAAGAAATAAAAAGAAAAAGCCAATAATTAAATATTTTTTTCATATTGAGAAAAATATAGACTTGTTTAATATACAACTTGCGGGCACGAACGAAGTGAGTGAGTGAAAAAACAACGGGGCAGAATGTGGAACGAAAACGACAGAAAATTTATCAAACAATTGAACATAGCAGACACAGAAGAAAAAATATACGATGTCGTATCAAACTTTTTTACAAGTGATGCGAAGCCGTCAAAGGCCTTTCATAATGCTATTTTGTTATTGTTTAGTGAAACGACAACAGAGGACGAATTATTAAAAGCGATGCTAATCATTTATTCAAAGTATGCTATTATTTATCCGAATACAACTTCAAGGAGACAGAGATTAAGCGAAGTGAGAACAAAAGCAATAAAACCAAATCAAAGCAAGAAAGTTTATGAAATGAGTAAATTGGACAAATATTTCAATATCAATGAAGATGAGCGAATAGAAATTGTTGAGGGGTATAAAAAAGATGTCAAAGCAAAAAACGAACAAAAAATACAGATAGATGTAAGGGAGGTAATGGCGAAAATGAATGAAATGATTTTGAGCAATGACCCTTATATGAAACTATTGGCTTTAATGTTAGCAATAGGGGCGCGACCCGTTGAGATATTTGATAAAAACACTTATGAATTAATACCCGACAAACCGAGTTGGTTGAGAGTGGATAATTTAGCAAAAAAGAGAGAGGGGCAAAAAAGAATTGGACCGAGAGGCCAGTTGTTTTATTTACTCCTTCTTTTGTTATTGAACAAGAGCAACAACAAGAGCAACAACAAGGAGGGCAACGACAGCCAAAAATTGATGTTAAAATATCAGAGAAATTAGAAAAACATAAATTAAATTACACGAAGAACATAAAGCAAATCGGGGAATTTATGGCTTATTTACAATTACAAATTATAAATTTACAATCTTACAAAAATGAAAACAATAAGGATATTGAAAAAATATATAAGAAATTAGAGAAATTAAAAACAAGAATAAGGGACTTAGAAGACGATTAAACTTTTATCTTTAACAGATTGAAGAAATTCTATATTATATAACATGTCGGACATTATTGAAGACATAGTTTTAAAGAGTTATCTAAAATGCGGAATGGATAAACACAAAAGCAAATTTAAAAAGGGTTATAATGTATGTAAAGAATGTGCGAAATCTAAAAAAAGCAAAATAAGGAACCTATGCGAAAAAATAGATTGTTTACATGAAACAACAGAAATGACGGAAAACGAAATTGAAATATTATTTAGTCGTTATAGAACATGTTTAAGAGAGGCTAAACAACAAGGGGCAGAAGGGCTTTTAACAAAGGCTTTTAATAATAAATTGTTTGAATTGGTCGGCGAATTTTGCGAGGCTTTAGACATTAAACCAGAACCGCCCCGCCGTGTTGTGCGAGGGGATACCATAACATTTATAAGGGATAATACTCCCATAGAATACAGGCCATTAAATTTAAGGCAAGTAAAAAGCCCAGAGCCACCATTAATAGATACAGAGAACGATAATTAAAAATTCGTTTATATATTTTTATAGATACTATATATAAGACCAGTATATACAGGGGGCTATGTCGTCTATACCACAGCAGTCCATAAGCGATAAATTCAATAGAATTATTGAAACCATAGACACGGAAGAAGACCCCCGTTTATTGGTATATTTGGACACATTACAATTATATATACAGGCTAGAATTGACAATATCATTTTAGACACCCCAGAATACGAAACAATAACAAATTAAAAAAAAATGTCTATATTAGCAGAAGCCAAAGCGGGCTTAAATAAAGATGTTTTTAATATGGTTTTAGTCTATGCGGGCTATGGAAAAAATACCAGATAATTTAGAACCCCTTATAAAAAAATTAGAATTCAAAAAATATGTAAATACATTTCGGAGGACTTTTTTATTTATAAGCGGGTAATGCGGGACGATAGTCCCTTAAAACTATTAAAAACAACTAAAACAAAAGAGGGAATTTTTACACACAGATAAGACAAGAAATTAAATATACATGTTTTTTTCGTGGTTGTGGTATGACTTAAAATCAAAAATTAGACACAACACATGTGTTGTGTCATTTGTCCGCAAGCGGACTTAAATTATAATATAAGAAGTCTTCAATAATAGAAACATGTTTATTTATTCTAACCATGTATTCCTTTGAATTATGTAAATTAAATCCTATTGTAGCCCCTTTTAAATTATCGTAAATATTTATTAATTCTTTTTTTTGGTGAATGTTTAAAGATTTCTTTAATTTTCCTTTTTGTCCGCTTAAGCCACATAAACAAGTCTTAAAGCAATAAAAGATATTTTCGGTGTTTATAAATTTCATTTCGTTTAATGCAAAAAAGGGCTTATCTTTAAAGTTTTTATAAATGTAAGTATCCACAAGCCCGCGCACCATGTTAAACATTTTATATAATTCTTTATTTTTCTTACAATATTTGGAACGGGGACCACAATGATACCCTAAGATATGCCCCATATGTCGTATTCTGCGGAGTGTGTCATCCGTGTGAATTGATAATAAATATAAACCCGTTTCTTCGTGGTATTCTTTAATAATATCTTGTAATACCAAGGGCAATTTAATATAAATTTCCATTTCGTCCCCTGTGTTATATTGTTGTAAAAAAGAAACCATTTCATATATAATCTCTTTGTGTGTCGTCTTAATGTGCTGTTATGGCGGGTGTCGTGAGGTCTTCTTTACGTAGCCTTATTATATTGTTTTTTACGAGGGTTAAGTCGCACTCTGTAAAAATGCGGGCTAGTGTGTCTAAATCTTCCAATGTCAATTTATTCATATTGTCGTTTAGTGCTTTTTTATGAGGTGTGTGTCTTTTGCTTCTTTTTTTGTGTGTAATTCGGATTTCCATAAACTGCCCGCCGTTTTCTTTCTGTTGCGGGAGTGTATGCTTTCTTACATCTATAATATCGGGGTTTGCCGTCCTTCGTTAGTTTGACATTGTAAGAATAATAATATGTTTTGTCTCCTTTGACTTCCTTTATGAATTCTGGCGGATTACTTAAACCCTTACCAAGTGAGCCAACGGGACGGCCTCGTGGTTGCTTCGTTGTGGTTGGTGGTGTCGTCGGGGTCTCCATTATCTATATATAATAAATGAGATATATTTATAATATGAAATTAATTAATTAATATATATTTTATGTTAAACAATAAAACTTATTAATATATGAGACCATAATTATTTATTTATTTTTAGAATAATTAAATATCCACCTTTATATAAGCGACAAAAAAATGGTTAATGGTGCGACATGTTGGACGGGGTGGGACGAGGTGGCCCCTGTATATGGTGGGGATGATAAAAATCTTAATAAAAAAATAAAATTGACACGAACTCATATAAAATTTTATACGGGATTGGAAACAACCACTGAGGACTTTAAAGAACACACGGCCCGCGAGTTGTATGACCACTTAGAGGCAATTAAAAACCCGACCGCTTACGAAGGACTGGGCGGGGGTGTAAAATTCTTTATTGATTATGAGAGAGACTTCAAAACGAAAAAGGAAATGATGACGGCCCGAGCCGATATCTTACACGACCTTAAAAAGGAGTTTCAAGCCGTTGCGGGATGTAAGGCCGAAGATATAGCAATTTTAGAAGCAAGCGGAAAACACGGGCGAATGTGGCGTTTATCGTTTCATTTTGTTGAAATCAACGGCCGAATTTATGCGGACGGGCTAGAGGTTAAAGAACGGGCTGAACTCATAGGCGGTGCTGATATGTCTGTTTATAAAGTGTATAATAGCCGTCAATTATTCCGCCTTCCTTTGTGCAGCAAAGAAGGAGAAAACCGACCATTCAAGCGAATTGACAAGGAACTGACCCGCGACAACTTTCATGAATGTCTCGTGTCTCATATTGGCGAATATGAGATCACATTTAAACGGCCCGAGCAAACCAACCAAACGGCGGAAGACGGAACCATTAAAAAGGCCGTTGAAGCCCTTCAACAATACGCCCCAGAGGTGGCGAAAGTCTGCGGGGATGTCATGAGTGTAAAGACGACGGAGGACGGCAAAACATTTGTTTATTTTAAAAGAACGGCCCCCGCATGGTGCGGATTTCATAACCGAACACACAATAAAGACAATTCTTATTATGTGCTAATTAATCAAGACGAAACAATTTTTCTGGGATGTGCGAGACCGCCCGCGGTTGATAAATTAAGGCCATTATTCAAACAGACGAAATACGACAGGCAGGCCGAACTATTGGAAAAACTACTTAAAAACCCGAAACGACACTTGGCCCAAATTAAAAAACAATTTGCAAAAATGGCGACCGCGACCATTTCAACATATAAAAAATAGCTAAATGATAGCGATGAGGCACGGCAATATATGAACGGACACAAGGGGGAACGGCTTCTTTTAGGTATCCGCTCAAACTTAGGAACGGGTAAAAGTGTGGCCTTAATTGAAGCGATTAAAGAACACATTAAGAACGACCCCGACGGCCGAATTTTAATTATTACCCCGAGGCGGGTATTATCTACACAAATGGCTAGGGAATTGGCGGAATTAAACTTTATCAATTACTTAAACCGCGAGACGGAAAAAATAACCGAGGCACGGGTTATATGTCAATTAGATAGCCTTCATTATGTGGCGTGGCACAACGAGGGCAAGCCGTTGAACTCTGGCCTTATTGTATTGGACGAAGGAGACCAAAGTATTAAGCACCTAAATGCGACCACATTTAAAAACAATAAATGTGCGAATATGAATTATGCGAGATTACGGCTATTTATGAAGCAGTCCGAAAAAGCCATATGTTTAAGCGGAAACCTAAGGGCAACACATGTGGAAAAATGGCGACGAATGACGGGCGATATTAAAACAATTATTATTATAAATGATGCTTCCAAGTTTCATGAGCCATTTAATATTAAGTTAGCCTTAAACGATGCGCAAATTTTACAACGAGCGAGCGAGGACTTAAAAGCGGGGCGACGGGTTTATTTAGCAAGCAATAAGAACATTAAAGACATTAAGAAATTTTATGAAACCTTAATGAAAAGCAAACCCCATATTAAAGGCCTTTTAATAACGACGGAAACATTAACCGAGCCCGCGGTTAAGCAGGCAGTGGATGATATACGGAACGAGTGGCAGAACTATGAATTAATAGTCGTATCTCCTTGTATCCAGAGCGAAGTTAATTTTGATATTGAAGATTATTTTGATAATATTTACGCGATATTTTCAAATGGGAGCAATTCAAGCGAAGACGCCTTTCAAATGTTGAGGCGGGTACGATATCCAACGAACCGCGACATAATTATTAATATTACGATGCACGGAGGAAACAGGCCGACCAACCCAGACGACATATTAAAGAGTATGAGCACGGCCCCCGACAATATCCTTAAAGGAATGGCCGACAAAGTCTTCGACGAGGAACTCAATTATATAACGGGCTTACCGACTTATAACAATCACCCTTACCCGCGACTAATAGCAGAATTAGAGGCGGAAGCGAACAAGGATAAAAACCGATACACAGAAAATTTTATTAAATGGGCGATATGCCACGGATGGAACGCGGAACAACTACCGACCGACGAGGAAAACACGGGAGACATTAAAGCCGAGTTTAAAGCGGTTTCAATTGAAGTTGATAAAAATTATGCTAAGGAACTATTTGAAGCAATATTAATAACGGAAGATGAAGCGGAAAAACTACGAAAAAAGATGGAAAGACACCCCGACAAGACAACCCGCGAAGATGTGGTCAAACTTCAAAAACACAACATAATAAAATTATACAGACTAACAGAACCGCCCAAAAATGCGGAATGGTATGAAACATATACGGAACAACAAATTAAGAACGGCTTTAAAAATACATGTCCCTTTTATGATATTGTTTATGAACCCGAATTAAATAATTATGTGATCAAATGGGCGGGGTTTGAAAAAGGCTTGAAGAGGATTGAGAAAAAAGAATGTAGAATGACAGAAGGCCAACTAAACGAAGCAATATTAAGGGACAGCGGGACAAAAGATAAATTAATATTTGATATGACCAAAAACGAATATAAACACGAGCCGATAAGCCTATTATGCGATATGTTGAAAGATATGAAGTTTAAATCATTTCATGACAATGAACCAAGAACCCGACAGGAAATATTAAACGGGCTTAAACGAATTCAAAACGGATTATTTAAAGACCCAGAGCGGATTATAATTATATTCAAGAAAGACAGAAGAAAAATAGAAAACTTAGTAAATTTAAAACCAGATAATAAAAATTTCTTCAAACAGATATTAGAATTTATAAACGGACCATTAAAAAATATGTTTAATATGGCTATTAAAGCAACGAATAAGAAAGCGACACATTATAAATTATATAGCGGAGTTGATAAGGATTACTCACTGATTAAAAGTGATTACTATCCGCTTATAGGATGGACAACAGACGAGGCGGAGGAAGAGCAAAGCGAAGAGCAAAGCGAAACCGAGCCAGAAATTATAACAACCGAACAAAAGGCAAATTTTCTTAAGGGATATGTGCGAAAATAACCGAGCGAAAAAGGTTATGATTTTTTTTTGAGCGATTTAAGGCGAAACACCGCTTTATATTGATGGGGGTAGGTGTCCAATTTTTTTATAGGGAATATAAAGAGGATTTCGTCACCTACCCCCGCACAAGGTAAGAGAGTTTTTGAGGTTTTAATGCTTGCTATTGATTTGACATGGGGGGCTAGGTGTCTAATTTTTTTAATGAAGGAGACAAAAAAAGGGGCTTATTAAATGGGATTTGGATTAATAAAATCCGTTTTGCTACACTCAATAATAACTCCCCGCTTAACTTTCTGCTTAACTTTCTGCTTAACCTCCGCTTAACCTCCGCTTAACCTCCGCTTAACATCCGCTTAACGAACCGACACCATGGGCTATCTTTTTATGTGCTATCTTTTTATGTGCTATCTTTTTTTTAATGTGGGGCTACTTTTTTTGGGCTATCTTTTTGAGTGGGTATCTTTTTTTAGGGTGGAAAATGAACGAATTAAGGGTTAAATATGCTTGGTATTTATTTCGGGGTATATAGACTTTTTTCCTATAAGAAGTAGAAAAAGATACCCCTTTTTAATGTAAGAAGAAAAAAGGGAAAATAATGCTTAGTGTGAATAAGGGGAAATAAAAAGGGGGTCATGGAAAAGGGCTTAGTGTAAATAAGGGAAAACAACGGGGGCAGAATATTTAACCCCCCGCTTCCACCGATAACCAATAATAGCCCCGCTTAACAAACCCGACACCAAACCCCCCCCCCCGCTTAACTTCTACATTCTTTTAAAATCATTTTACATAATGCCAAAAGAGAGACTAACCACTGAACAAATGATTAATGTTATTACCACATACACGAAGAAGAAAAATAAGAATAAGACCCTTAATTATATATTTAGCACAGCAATATAAAACAATATAAAACAATGAATACACGAAAACCAAAGGCGATTACGATTGATTACAATAAAGGGAAACTCTACAGCCTCAGGTCTCCACACACAGAAAAACTCTATATTGGAGCAACTACACAAACATTAGCCTTACGACTTGGACAACATAGAGACCAATTCAAACGATGGACAAACGGGAAAATTCGTTATGTATCTTCTTTTGAAATCTTACACACGGGAGATGCTTACATTGAATTACTCCGTGAATGCCCGTGCGATAATAAAGAACAATTAGCCAAATATGAAGGTGAAGCAATCCGCAATACTATCAATTGTTGTAATAAATACGTAGCAGGACGAACACGGAAGGAATATTATGAAGCAAACAAAGAAGCAACACAGCAACGACACAAGAAAAGAAATATTATGAAGCAAACAAAGAAGCAATAAGACAACATAAACAAGAATATTATGTAGCAAACAAAGAAGCAGTACAGCAACAAGTAAAAAAATACAGCGAAACACACAAAGAAGCAATATCACAGAAAAAGAAGGAATACCACGAAACACACAAAGAAGCAATCAACGAACAACGACGAGAACGATACCAACAGAAAAAACAACAAATCACAAACGAACTCACACCGCCACAGCCTTCATAACCCACACACCACTTTTTTTCGTGAGCCTAGCAACTATTTTTTTTTCGTTAGTCCAGACCGATACACCAATTAAGGGCCGAAACCCGCGCAACCAATTTTGGACAAAGGTGATCACTTTTGTCCTTTTGTCCAAAGCAAAAAGAAGACCAGCCACCATGAGCGACAGCCGTAGTATTGTTTCAAGAAGTGCCCCAGAGACGGATGCCGAAGTTGAAAGGCGAATTAAGAGACGAAAAAAATTAAGCAATAATGTTGATGAAATAAGGGCCTCACTTGACAAGACCGAGGGGGAAATTAAATCCTTGTCTCACCGAATTATTTCTTTGAAGAAAGCGAGAACGAAAAAAGAGCAAGAGGTTAAAGCCCTACGGCAGAAATTGAGAGAGGCAAAGGAAATTACAGAGGATATTGATTTCGTTAGAATTTTGGAACTCAAGCAGGAGCAAATTACGACGGAGACCAAAAAGTTTAAACAATGGATACAGCAGGGGGGACACAGGAAAATAGCGGGCTTCAACGAGCAACAATATAAACGGGTTTATCAACTTATTACGAGTGGCGTATTATTTGACGATGCTTTAAACAGAGTTATCCAAGCAATTCCTCCCAGCAATCCCCCACCCGCACTAATGGAGGTCTCCTCGTCTTCGTTGGCAGTCTAATGTGTGTTTTTCAACACACTAAAATATTTATGTGTTTTTCAACACACCAAAAAATTTAATTGAATTTTTAAAAGTTTTAATCAGAAAAAAGAAACAAAACAAAAAACAAAAAACCCCATTATTCAAAGAGATTTAGTCCCTTAGACAAATGTCAATAGCAAACTATTGACTGATTTTATTCAATGCTTTTCTTTTTTTTCAATCGGCTACTCCGTCTTATTGGTTGGCTTACACCGTTTTCGTCTATGAGTTTATAACCCGCTTTCTTTTTCTCAGTTTGCTTTGCTTCGGGTTGCTTTGCTTCGTGTTGCTTTGCTTCCTCCGTCGTGGTTTCCTTTTTACTCATTACAAACTCATTCACAATAACAGCCCCAATTCCGCTTATTTTTCTAAGTGTTGTATTAGTTATTTTTCCGCCGTAGTCATTCCAAATTTTGTTTAATAACTCAAACTTATCCTCACGGCTTGCTTTTTTTCCCTAAGGGTTTATATTTGCCGTCGTCGTCCTCGTTTTCACTTTCATTTTCTGCCCCTTTGACACTCATACATAAGTCAATTTTCCGTCTCAATTCTTCCAACTAGGTTTTTATTCCTTCTTCCATCATTTCACGGGGGTCCGCAACATTCACCCAACTATAAGAAAAACTCGTAAGCATATCACCATGTCCCAACACATTAGAGACCCAAGTATTAAAATTTGTTGTTTTCGGATTAGCAGAATTCGTATATGACAAACTCGCATATAACTTTCGCAACATTGAAGACCTTTGTTTATAGTCTGCCAACCACGGAAATACTTTTATTATTCGTTTGTTTAGTTCATTGTTTTTGCCTTTCGCTAGTTGTCCGTCGTCGTTGATTATTATTGCTTTCTTTTTCTTGAAGTGGTTCCTTATTGAATTTACTTGTTCAATAACAAAAGAAGGAGTAAATAAAACAACTGGCCTCTCGGTCCAATTCTTTTTTGCCCTCTCTCTTTTTTGCTAAATTATCCACTCTCAACCAACTCGGTTTGTCGGGTATTGATTCATAAGTGTTTTTATCAAATATCTCAACGGGTCGCGCCCCTATTGCTAACATTAAAGCCAATAGTTTCATATAAGGGTCATTGCTCAAAATCATTTCATTCATTTTCGCCATTACCTCCCTTACATCTATCTGTATTTTTTGTTCGTTTTTTGCTTTGACATCTTTTTTATACCCCTCAACAATTTCTATTCGCTCATCTTCATTGATATTGAAATATTTGTCCAATTTACTCATTTCATAAACTTTCTTGCTTTGATTTGGTTTTATTGCTTTTGTTCTCACTTCGCTTAATCTCTGTCTCCTTGAAGTTGTATTCGGATAAATAATAGCATACTTTGAATAAATGATTAGCATCGCTTTTAATAATTCGTCCTCTGTTGTCGTTTCACTAAACAATAACAAAATAGCATTATGAAAGGCCTTTGACGGCTTCGCATCACTTGTAAAAAAGTTTGATACGACATCGTATATTTTTTCTTCTGTGTCTGATATGTTCAATTGTTTGATAAATTTTCTGTCGTTTTCGTTCCACATTCTGCCCCGTTGTTTTTTCACTCACTCACTTCGTTCGTGCCCGCAAGTTGTATATTAAACAAGTCTATATTTTTCTCAATATGAAAAAAATATTTAATTATTGGCTTTTTCTTTTTATTTCTTATGTTCTTTTTATGATCATTTATGTCTAATAGACAGGTCCATCTCGTATATCATAAAATAAGCCTTAGAAACATATAAAACACACACAGGAAGACAGAAAACACACCTATGTTTCACAAAAACACACCTTCGTTTTGACAAAAAAACTACAAACTAAGCACACTAAGAGAGATTTGGTCAAAATGACGACAATTTCATATTAAACGAAGTTTAATATATATTTTTATGAAATAAAAATATGAAATTGTCGTCATTTTGACCAAATCTCTCTTAGTGTGCTTAGTTTGTAGTTTTTTTGTCAAAACGAAGGTGTGTTTTTGTGAAACATAGGTGTGTTTTCTGTCTTCATGTGTGTGTTTTATATGTTTCTAAGGCTTATTTTATGATATACGAGATGGACCTGTCTATTAGACATAAATATATATATATATATATAATATCCAAAAACAAGGTCATGACAGACAACAAGGTTTTCGCAAAGCTCGAACCCCTCCCAATCGAAGCTTTCAAGGAGGCTCTAGCAGCAGCCAAAAAGAAAAAGCCACCTGCTGCTACAGAGTCCGCGCGCCCAACAACACTTTTTTTATTCAGAAACAACATTCGCTTACTCTGGTGCCAAGTTTTCGCTGCAAATCAGGAAGACGAGGAGCAGTATGTAAAATTTGGGGACGGGCTCCGTGATGACGACAGTGTTCGCCGTCGCCATCGACGACGGTGGCGACAACCTCGGCGCGTTCACGACCACGGAAATAAACCCCGGCAATGTGGGAGGCGGCATTTTCTTTGACGGGAGCGTCATCACGCACCCAAAGCTCGCAATTTCACCGCAACGTTCGCGCGCCACGCACTTCCTGTCTTGGGAGGCGGTCTGCATCGACGGCTTTGGCTTGCTCGAGCTGTACAAGTGGCACCAAGCCCAGATCCTGAAACGCCTGGCGCTGCACGATGGCACGTGGCAGCGCTTTCTCCGCGCGCCAAACTCCATCGTGTTCGAACTGCCGCCCGCGCTACGGTACCAGGGCTCCGCACAGCTGGTCAACAGCGGCGACCAGCAGCCTTTGCTGGTCCTCAAGAAGCCCGCGTACAAATGTCCGGGCCTCCGCCGGCCGTACCTGACCTGCGGCACGGGGCAGAACCCCGTCTTCAGGGCGGGCTCCGAACTTCGGTGGTCTTACATCATCCAAGAAGACAAGCAGAGCACAGCAGCGCCGAGAAAAGCCCTGAGGGGGGACCGCGAGGGCAAAGGACCTGACAAACGATTGCACAGCGCCAGGCTGCGGGCTGGCCAAAAGACGAATTAAAGGAAACCCGTGCCCTCTCCCCCCCCCCAAAGCGGGTGTCATAAGGTGGGTAGAGCGGAAGGGAAAAGGAGAAGGCACAATTTGCACGGACCGCCGGAGGAGAGTGCGGGGAGAGAAAGTGGGGAGGGGGGGGGGACGGGAGGGCTAGTTTTGCTACACTCTTCTGCTTTCTTGGAGGGGGAGAGAAGGAGAGCAAGAGAGACTGTTTGCACCGTAGTTGCCCCTCCCCCCCCCCCTCTCTCTCTCCTTGGCTTAATCTTTCCCTTTTTTTCGTATACGAGCGTGGACAAGGGAATTGAGAGTGGGAGGGAGAGAATGGTGGTTGTAGCCGCCACGCCTTTTTGTACTCACAAAAAGCCCGTGTCCCCCGCCGTTAACCCCCCCCCCTTTTTCTCTCCCGCACGTCCCACACAAAGTCCCCGAAAAAAAGAAAAACATCTTAACATGCAATGAAAAGAGACAAAAAAAGGGAGGGAAAAAAAGTGTTAGTTTTGCCAACCTCGGGGGGGGGGGGGAATAGAGAGTAGTTTCTTTTTTCTTGTAACTTTTTAAAAAGTTTTTGGGTAAGATTTGCACGTTCTATTCAAGACTGTATTTTAATAACCAAGATTGTGCGAACGAACTTTTGCGCTGGTACCAACATACACCCGGAGGGCTGCTCACACGTACAGCCCTTTTGTTTTCTTTGCGGACGGCACTCAAGAAAGAAAAAACAATGCCTGCTAAAGTAGCCCCGGAAGCCAGCAGCGGCAGTGAGAGCGGCCCGAAGACAGAGGAGGATAAGTATGCGTCAAGTTTTTATGTTTTTATGTGGCTTTTCTTGGCCGGTGGTATGTCCTTGCATCTGGCCTCTGCCTCTTTCAGCATGAGGCACATGTTCGATGACAGGCCGTATGCGGTAGGCGAAGGTTTTGGCACCGAATCCCAAATCTTCAAAACGAGCCGAGGCCTGATTATCACGGGCATAGCCGTCACGGCGGCGTCGCTGTTTGTGGCCTTTTTCTTTTTCTCGACCGTTTGGAAAGATATGTATTCTTCGTCGAGAACTGCAGTGCTGAAAAACGTGATCAAGTTCTATGGCTACAGAAATCACCTGCTGATCCACATGGCCGGCTTCATCATGACGCTGCTGCTGCTGTCGCTGTCGCTCATGGTCATGAACAACATCCATAACAACAAGGAGGAGATAATGATCCTCAGCAACCCGAATTTGGACAGGCCTGGTATGGAGTGGTCGGCAATGCTGAGAACTGGCAGGGACGCCAACGCTACTACTATCTGCAACAACTGCGTCCTGCCCGACAACGCCAATGATGGCGGAGAATGCTCCTTACAGAATCCCATGATGTGGGCTGCTTCCAGCCTCCTGTCCGTGATCGGCAACTCCTTTGCAGTCGCGAAATACTTCATAGCCATGATCACCTGGATGAAGTGCGATTCGAACCCGTGCAAATGGCCGGAAGACTCGGACGCGACAAAAGAAGAATATCAACATTTGGTGAGCAGTGTCGAAGGGGCCAACGGAGGCACGACTATACAAGAGCTAATTCAAATGATGAAAGAGCTGCAGGGCGAAATCTCAAAAATCAAAGACGACCTTCCTAAATTGGAGAAAGCTGGTTCCAAAAGGAGTACGAAAGCGAGTTCAACTGGGTGAATCGACGGGGGCCTGCGCACAAAAGAAAGTGCAAGGAGAAAAAAGCAGAGAGAGGAAAAGCTGCAGGAACAAAAGGGATCCGAAGAAGAGCTTTCTGCTGAACCACGCAAAGAAAGAAAAAAACACTTTCCACTCTGGTAGCTAGCACTTTTTTGATCGGCCCCACCCTCCCTGCTTGATCTGGTGATGGCCAGAAATCTTTGGCTCTTGGGGCTTTTTTTTGGTTTTAATTAAAAGAAGGATTGTTACTTGTCTGCTCGACTGACTGCTGGCCGGCTATTCTCGTGTGTTGTTGAAATCGTCAGTCCGATGCTGCTGCTGCTGCTGTTGCGGGGGCGTCGTCGCGCTCCTCCTTTTCCTGTTCCTCTTCCTCTTCTTTCTCGCGCTTGACAGTGCGGCGTTTCTTGGCGGGCGGCTCGTCCACGCCCAGGTACAGCCGGCGGCCGAAGCCCGTCTTGTACGCCCTGAGCACGTCCTCGACCCGGGCGGTCTTGCGGCCGCAGTTCTCCCCGCCGTACAGGTCCACGCGCTCGTGCATGACCCGCACGAAGTCGTCGAGCGAGTCCGTCACGCTGCGCCGCAACTTCCTGCCGCCCAGCCGGCCGATCCTGCACTGTCTAGCCAGCATCTTGACTTCCGAGGGCCACAGCATGCCCACGGGGCACTCGCGGCGTCTGTGCCTGCGCGCTAGGGGTCTCTGTTTCTCGCGCTTGTCGCGGGCTGGCTTGGCTGGCTCCTCGGTTGCCACCGTCGTCGCGCTTGGCTTCGGGTTGTTCTCGTGTTCGTGCTTGTTCTCGGTCGCGGACATGGTAAGTGAAAGGTCAAAAAACAACGAAAGGGTGGGTGCTGATTGGTACCTTTTGTTGGAAATGTGTACCCAAAGAGCCGTGGCACCACCTTGCGTTTTTTTGACGGTGGCGAGAGAGGGAGGGAGGGAGAAAGAGAGAGGAAACAAGAAAGATGAGGGGGGGGGCCGGAGAGGAAAGCAAATGGGGCGGGGGGGATGCACCCCGCGCCACCGGCCCCCCCTCCCGACATGGGGGGGGGGGGGGGGGGTTCGGGGACGCATTGGGGGGGCCAACACAGAAAAGGGAACGGGAGAGGGGGAGGGGGGGGGGGAAAGCCCTTTTTTTGTCTCACTTCCATCTTTTTTGGGGGCGCGAGGGAAAGAGAGGGAAAGGGGGGGGGGGGGCGCGAGGGAAAGGGAGGGAAAAGGGGGGGTCACTGTGGGGTGGGGCGCGAGGGAAAGGGAGGGGGGGGGGGTTGAGAGGAAACACTGCGGGTGGGAGGGGGGTGTGACGATTCGCCCCCCCCCCCGTCCCGCCCTCTTGGAATTTCCCGTCTCCTTTTTTTCCCTCTCTTCCCACCGCGCGCGTCGCAGGGCCGCTAGTGGCGGGCCAGTGAGGCCAGCCACGGCTGCAGAGGCACCGCCGTGTTTAAGAACATAGTACCGTCCTGCAAACGGCCGCGGTAGCGACGCTGCAGCGTGAGGCACCACCAGGCGTAAGCCTCGGGGAGGCAGCCGCACAACACCACGCCGCCGTCGTTTGGTTCGTAGCCCAGCCAGGCGCCAAAGGCGCTGATAAGCACGGGCCGCGGACGCAGCGTGTCAGGCAAGACGCCGAACTCCTGCGCCATTTGCACGGGGAGCGTGCAGCGCAGCGCGACAGGGGGCAGCAGCACGAGCCCCCTGTCGCTGGCGCTCTGGCCGTGCAGGAGCACGAGGCGCTCCTCGAGCAGGGCCAGGTCCAGCTCGTCCAGCGGGTCGTCCGAGCTGAGCTGGTTGGCCTGCCCCAGCCGCCAGACCGCGCCGGGGTCGGGGGCAGCGCGGGCCGCGAGCGTCTGCAGACACTCGCGCCTGTAGGCGTTGGCCAGCTTTTGCATGACGGCCGACGGCTTGACGGCGGCCGCGGCGCCCTGGCCAAAGATGGTGCGGTAGTTTTCCTCGGCGCAGCCCGTGAGGTTCTGCGCGCAGCAGATCTCCATGAACCTGTCGCGGACGCGTTCCGAGACCTTGGGCGTGGACGTTTCCCACAGACGCTCGCGGAAGGCCCGTGCGGACGTGGGCGTGGTGGGCTCGAGCAGCGTGTCCCAGCGCGGGGGGGCCGCGGCCGCGAGCAGCGCGTAGAAAAATGACAGGTACACGTACCAGTTTGTCAGTATTTCGAGCGAGGGCGAGAGCTCGGCCAGGGTCGCGGCCGGCTCGGGCGTGAGCCAGGCCGCGTAGCATTGTCCCCAGAAGCACCTCTGCATGCCTGCCCAAACCCGGTCGATAACGTGGCGCCTGAACCACTCGAGCACGGCGCCGCCGGAGCTACAGTTGCCGCTGCGCAGCCTGGCAACTAGCGTTTGGAACTCGGACCTAGCGGCCACGAGCTCGGCCCACGGGACCGGCAGCGTCGTCTGTGGCTGCCCCCGGCCCCTGTCTAGCAGGACGCCCAAGCACGCCGCCCAGCCCCGTAGGTCGCCCGCACAGGAGGCCAGGCTCTTGAGTTCGGGCGCCGACAACTGTCGCAGGGCGCGCCCGCGCCACTCGTGCTTGGCCATGTACGACGCGCTCAGTGCCCAGCACAGCACGTGGCACCAGCCGCTGCTGCGAACGGCGGGCACGTGCGACGGGTCCGCGACGATGTTGAGTTGAATGCGGGGCTGCCCCAGCTGGTACTGCGAGCGGTAGTGCTGGAACAGCACAGAGCGCAGTTCGTCTCTCTCTGCGAGGCGCGAGGTGCCCGGCCCGATGCACGTGCATAGCTGCGCCTCCGCCAGGCGTAAGAACCGGAGGGCAACGGCAGGCGTCAGTTCCCGTGCCGGGGGGCACACTGCATCAAGCGGCATGGGCTCCATGGGCTACCGCGCTTTTGATGCCTTTTTCCGCCGTTCGGGGGGCTGGCCGGGGCATCAGAAGAGAGAGCGAGAGAGAGAATGGGGGGGGGCCGGTGCATAAAAAAGGTGGTGGCGAATTGGGGGGGTGGGGCGGGGTGTGTTGTTGGGAAGGGGGCGTTCCAAGCTCTGGCCCCTCCCCTCCTCCTCCTCCTCACTGTCTTTGTTTTTTATGCAGGCCCTCCCCCTGTTCCCCATCTTTTTTGTTCACACCCCATGGAGCGCGAGCCCCGAGAACCTACCCGCGCACAGCTGCTACAGCACAAGTTTCGCTTCAAAGCCCCGCACCGAGAACCTACCCGCGCACAGCTGCTACAGCACAAGTTTCGCTTCAAAGCCCCGCACCGAGAACCTACCCGCGCGCAGCTGTTGCAACACAAGTTCCGGAGTTGCGCCACAGCCCCGCCACCAACGTCCCTTCCGACCGCCAGGCATAGACTGCGCAGCAAAAGGCGGTTGTCCTTGCAGCGCGTTCCCTCCAACAAAAGACGGTTGTTGCAACAAAAGGCAACTGTGGAGCTAGTTCGTAAAAGACCCGTGCGGAGGGCCGCTACATTTACGCACAAACAGAGGTACGCCCCCGCCTTTATGTTCGCCATCTCCGGTTAGACACGAAAACACCCGACAGGCCGGCGCGCGAAAATCCATTCTGATCGGGGGGTGGTTTAGGCACGAGACATTCGGCTAGCCAGCGTCTCGAGCATGCCCTTCCCCCACCAAGGTTGGCTTTTTTTGTTGCTGCTAGCGTTGTGCCCCCCTCGTGGTTCCAAGTTTCTTTCTGGCGTTATTAAAGAATGCAACTTTCTTGTTTGGGCTGAGCAGCAGTAGGAAGAATGCGCCGCGCCGGGACTGACAAGCTTTGTTTTCAGATTTTAGCTTTCGAAAGAAAAAAAAGGAGATTTTAATGAGCCCCGCGGCATGTACACCTGTTTTGTTTTGCTAATCAGACGGGCGCGGGCACGCCTCTTCTGCGAAAGATCAGTAAATGATACTCACCGTTACCGCCCGTGGAATAGATAGTCCGGTGGCAATCCGCGGTAAACATTTCAGACCACTGACGAGGAAAGAATCCTTTGCGTTTAAATTTGTAGAGAAAGTTCAGGAGCAACACAAACCGAACGCGCGGGTCTTCCATAATCATTTTTAGAGCTATTTTCCTGTCCTTTGTGGTCCAACTGGTAACAAAGAAATAGATGCAAATCTTAATACGTTCTGGTTCATCGTTCCATAGGTCATCTAGTTTAAAATCCTCTGTTACTGTAGTATTAAACTGTACTTTCGGCGTGGCAGCGGGAGTGCCTTTTTTGGCGCAGAACTTTCTGCGTACAATACTAGTGTTTTCGCCAAAGCTCCCGGATTCAACCCCGTACACGCCCTTGAAGCCGACG
The DNA here is from genome assembly GCA_019918135.1 of Paulinella micropora. Classification (NCBI taxonomy): domain Eukaryota; phylum Cercozoa; class Imbricatea; order Euglyphida; family Paulinellidae; genus Paulinella; species Paulinella micropora. Next base: position 37,258 of record WBZZ01003591.1, read on the forward strand.
AAGGCGGCCATATTTACACTGACGCCCGCGCCCGCGCCCAGGTCCACAAAGGTAAGCTCTTGCTGGAGGCCCTGGAAGTAGTAGTCAATCAGGGTAAAGAAAATGGACGAGGGCGAGCCCTGTGTTCCTCCTAGTTTTGTGGTCCCGCTGTTGGAACGTGTGTCTCGTGCGTTTCTGAAACGTATGCCTTGTTGCCCTGAAGCTGGCACTACGCAGGATATAAGCTGTTCATCTGGAGTGCCTTGCAGGTTTTGGTACCATTTCTTAATAGCCTTGGCCTCATCTGTATCGTCAGGCAGGTCTAAATAGGACGCGTCAAGCTGCTTGCACTCTTTACATTTCTTTTCAGACAGTACGTTTGTTCGGTGACAGTTCGAACATTTCCATTTCCATTCGGAGAGCGAGATTATTCCAGCAGCAAACTTTTCTCTTCGAGGCATAGCTGGCCGCTCAACGACCATGGTGGGGACGAAGCCTGTGTTGTGTACATGATACGCTCTTCCTTCTCTTGACATCTTTGGTTCATCTGTTTTACGTCTCTTCTTTTTAAGTCTATCCAGGGATTCTTTTTTTCGTTGAATGCTAAGAAGTCAAGAGGGAGTTAAGGAGGAGAGAATTTAAGGGAGCTTCTTTTTGGTGGAGGGTTGGGAGGAACAAAAAGACACACCCGCAAAAATAACTCACAGAAATTGTCCCTCCGCACAACCAAAAATTTCCGCTACGGTCACAGCCAAAGATACTGGCAACCAAACATTCCGCGAAATACGGGCGTTGACCGTTTTGTTGACAAATCTGCTGGGTCTAAGATAGCTCAAAAAAAATTTTTGGGGCAATTTCGGCAGTTGGATATTTAGAAGAAAAAGATTTGGGGGAAGCTTGGCGGGCGGGGAAAAATTTCAGTCTGCTGATTTTTTCCCCGCCCGCTAATCCTTCCCTAATTTTTTTTCTAAAACTCATCCAACTGCCGAAATGTCCTGCGCTCTAAAAAAAATTTGTGACGGGCCGCAAAATGCGGCCAAATCCTTGCCACTCCAATATTTCGACAAATATTACCGAATTATTTGGCACCCAACCTTTCGCGAAATACGGCCGCTAGCCGTTTTGTCGACAAATCCGCTGGGTCTAAGATAGCTCAAAAAAATTTGTTTTTGTGCAATTTCGCCAGTTGGATAGTTTTAGAAAAAAATTTTGGGGGAAGATTGGCGGGCGGGGCAAAATTTCAGTCTGCTGATTTTTTCCCCGCCCGCCAAGCTTCCCCCAAATTTGTTCTGACTATCCAACTGCCGAAATCACCCAAAAAAAGTTTTCGTGACGGCCCGCAAAATGCGGCCAATTTCTTGGCACCCAACATTTCGCAAAAGGCGGCTAAAGATATTGGCACCCAATATTTCGCAAATATTGCCAAATTATTTGGCACCAAACCTTTCGCGAAATACTGCCGCTAACCGTTTTGTCGACAAATCCGCCTGGTCTAAGACAGCTCAAAAAAATTTTTTTAAGGCAATTTCGGCAGTTGGATAGTTAGAAAAAAAATTTGGGGGAAGATTGGCGGGCGGGGAAAAATTTCTGTCTGCTGATTTTCCCCCCGCCCGCCAATCTTCCCAAATTTTTTTTCTAAAACTATCCGACTGCCGAAATGTCCTGCGCTCTAAAAAAAAGTTTTCGTGACGGGCCGCAAAAGGCGGCCAAATCCTTGCCTCCCCAATATTTCGCAAAATACGGACAAAGATACTGGCGCCAAAAATTTCGCGAAATACGGCCGCTAGCCGTTTTGTCGACACTAGTTCGGGGGGTCTACGATAGTACCAAAAAAAAAGGGAAAATTAAAAAACTGCCGGGCTGAAACACATGGTTGTCTTCTCTCTCTCTCTCTCTCTCTCTCTCGAGCAGACTTCGCTTTTTCACAGCTAGCCGCTCTGCGCAAATGTCCGGGATAGAACCGTTTCATAAATAAAACTAGTACTTTTTTCTGTCCTTCAACGACTTTTGCTTTTCTTGTATTTTTTTTAAAGTGTTGCCTGCGTTGGCTTACTTCTTTTCTTCCTCCTCTGCGTCTGCCTGGATTTTGTACATGAGCCCCGAGGCGTCCAGGGTCTGCAGGGCCTTGAGCAGTACGAACGTCGTGGGCAGGCGCACGAGCCCCGGGTGCGAGCCGCTCGCAAAGGCCCGGGAGCAGGACCTAGTGAGGCACACGGCCGCGCCGTCGGCACCGTCTATCCCGAGCCGGCCGTACCGCTGGCAGACCACGTCGAGGCGCGAGTCGGCGCTCTGCAGCACCTGCTCCAGCAGCGCGGTAGATCCCGACTGCACCGCGGCGTTGAGGCACATGGAATCGAACTTGGACGCGCCGTCCACCCGCGCGGACTTGGTGCCCTGGTGCGTCAGCGGGTCCATAGGGCCCTGGTGCCTGACCTTGAACTGCACCTCGCTGATCTTGTCCTGGCGCATGTAGTACTGGAGGCCGAACAGCGTGGGGTTGGCGGGCGGGTCCAGGTCCATGCTGGCGGGGCTGTACATCCTGGCCGACGCACGCAAGTGCAGCTCCTGCAGCAGGCCAGGCGTGGCCTTTTCTGGCGCAGCGCTTGTCTCGGAGCTGTCCCACGTGGCCTCGAGGTTGCTGTTTGCCACCAGAGCCGCGCGTTCTGCGGCGGGCGCCCAGGCACTGTTGGGCAGCAGCAGCCCGCGCCAACCCGTGCCGAGCGACTTACCGGCGAGGGCCAGCTCCAGCGCCCGGCGGGCCCCGCCCGCGGGCGGGCCTAGAATTACCTTGGCGCGGCGGCCCTGCGCCAGGAGCCAGCTCTTCTCTGCGTGGGCCCACTGTTCGAGCCCGCTAACAGAGGTGTCGTCACGGCACGAGCCGTCGCCGCGTGGAAGTGTGGGTCTTTTTTTTGGGCGCAGCCCCGCGCCGGCACCGCGCCGACGTCGTAGGCCTGCAGCGCCAGGCGCAGGACCTTGCTGAGCGCCGCCAAGGCCGGCCCCGACACCGGGGCGGACGCCCGGCGGAGCGAGTGTTCCAGGCAGCTGCGCCACAGCCTGGCGGCCACGGGGCAGCAGTGCGCCTCCAGCACCCACCAGAAGTCCGGGCGCCAGAGGCGGCACTTCTGTTGTTGCAGGGCGTACAGCCGCGTATAGGCCAGCAGCTCCTGGTTCCAGGGCCACACGTAGCTGGCGGGCCCGCCACTGACGTCGTGCGTCAGCTCCCGGCCGTACTGGGCTATGAGCCTCGTCTGCAGCGTGGTGACGCAGTCGTTGATGGTCTTGCGGAACATCTGCGAGGGCCCGAGCAGCACGGCCGGGCGCTCGCCGGTCGGCAGGTAGGGCAGTGCGTGGTCGGGCACGAACACGCACAGCGTGGATTTCTGGCCCGACGAGTTGGTGATCTTGTCGCCGTACTGGAAAGGCAGCAGCCTCGTCATCACCATGCGCGCGTACACCGGCGCATTGCCGCAGTCTCGCGGCGTTTGCGCGGGGTCCGTGTCCAGCCACACATGACGATCGACCGATAGGCAGTTCTGCGACACGACCCCGCGCGTCTGCGCCACCATGCGCCGCACGCAGGACTCGTCGCTGCCGTCCGGCTCGGCCGACGACAGCGCGCGCAACAGCACGTCCCTGGGCAGCACCGTGCGCCCGAGCGGCACGGTCCACGCGTCCTCGCGGCGTTTGCCCAGCAGGTAGCCCTCCAGCGAGCGGCAGCCGCGGGCCTTGGCGAGCTTGTGGCTATCGGCCGCGAGCGCGGCGCGCGTGCGGGCCAGCACTCTGTTCCAGCCGCTGGTGGCATCCATCGGCGGAACTGCCGGCGGCGCGGCCGACATTTGTGCGAGGTGCATGCGGTCGTAGTACGCCCTGCTGTCCAGGAACGCAAACAAGCCCCGGTCGGCCGCGCCCTGGCTCTACACCGTGCCGTCGTCCTGGTTGTGCGACCACGCCCGGTACGCCACCGGCACGTTGAGCCCCAGCGGCTGCACCCCGAGCGTAGACGCCGCGACGGGCGCCTCGAGCAGGCGGTCGCCGCGCAGCAGCTCCTTGGCCGAGCTGGACAACAAGCGCCCGGGCTGGCGCTGCCCCACGGACTGCGACTGCATGCCTACCGCGTACACGAGGCGCGGGCCCGTCACGTGCTCGTGGAACAGCGTCAGCGCCGAAGAAAAGCTCAGGTGGCGGGCGGGCGACAGGTCCACAAAGTTACAGTCGGGTGCGCGGGCCGCGAACTTGCTCAGGCTCTCGCAGCCTACCTGCACCGCCGACTCTTGGATGCTGAGCCACACCAGGCAGCCCTGGTCGCGCAGAGCGCGCCACACGGACAGGCAGTCATCCGCGGCCGGCGGGAGCTGGTTGCTCACGAGGTAACTGGACGCACTGTCGTGCGGCCGGCGCAATTCTCGCAGCCGCCAGCCGGCCCAGATGCGGCGCACGTCGGCCGGCAGCTGCACGACACCATCATTGACGTGCAACACGGGCGCCGACAGCCTGCCCGCGTACGTGTGGATCGTCAGACGTTTCTCGTCGCGGTCCAGCAACAAGCCCAAATGCATCAGGGCCAGCCCGCCCGCGTCCGCCACGTCGTCGCCCTGCGCCCCGCGCTTGAGCGCCCGCAAGGCCAGTAGCATTTGTTCGGCGCCGGTGGCGCTGATGGACCCCAGCACGCGGCCGTGGCACTCAACCACAAACGGGCCCAGCGACAGCTGCGACGTTGCGACCTGACATTTGTCTGTGACCCAGTCCTCGAGCGCGGCGGCCCACGCGCTGTCCAGCTCGGGGGTGATGGTTGTGAACAACGACAGGCGCTTGTCGTAGCCCGACTTGGCGGACTTGCTGGTCTCGTTCGGGTCCAGAAAACTCAGCTGCGAGACGTCGAACTGCTGGTCGGACGTCATGCCCTGGCCGTTCGGCACCATCTGGCACACGCGGCGCGCGAGCGAGTACTTCTTGGCCAGGTTGCAGCGCAAGTGCTGCAGCACGCGCTGCAGCGGCTGCGCGTCGCTGGCGCCGGCCCGGTCCCTCGGTGACGCGAACTCCTGGAACACGCGCGACATCTGCACGCTGTCTAGCAGGACAATCGGGTCGACGCAAACGGCCAGCCCGCCCCACGACGTCAGGCGCGACTGCGCAAACGAGAGCACGCGCTGGAAGGCGCGCTGCAGATTGTGCGAGTAAAGCTGCGCCAGCGTCAGCACCGCCCGGCTCTGCATGGTGAGCGGGTCCGACAGGCCCGCGGACGGCTGCCCCTCGGCGACCGACAGCACGGACGGCAGCCCGGCCTCGGCGCGGCTGAGAGCCCGCGCGCCGTCCGCCAGGTGCTCGGCCTTGCGCGCGTCCCCGTACCGCAGCAGGTGTTCGTGGCAATCGTCGTCGAGCGCGTAGTCTGCCACAATTGCGGCGCAGCGCGCCGGCAAACGCGAGGCCCGGCGCACGGCATTTTTTAGCCACTGCGCCGCGCCCGGGAAAATGTGCAGCAGGAACATGTTGCGCAGCCACCACAGCCCCTGCCCCTGCATCTGCTCGACCGAAAACTGCTTGGTCCGCAGGCACCACAACTGCCCCAAGCGGAACAGGGCCTGCTCGCGCGTGACGACTCCTTCGTTAAGCGCCCAGGAACGGTGCACGATGTCTAGGTACACGGCCTGGGCGCACGCGTCGTCGCCGCGGGTCACTAGCTGGCGCAGTTCTTCCCAACACCCAACGCCGAGCGCGCGCTACAGCAGTACGAAGGGCAGGTTGCACGGCTGCCCCACAAAGACCCGGGCGGTCAGCACGGGCAGGGCCGAGTCCGAACGCGTCTGCGCGCGCACGAAGCACTGTACACGAGATTGCGGCAAGCAGCTGTTTGCCACGGCGGGCCCGCGCTGCCGCGCCGCCCTGGTGGCCCAGGCGTCGGCGAAGTCGGTGGGCGGCACGTTCTGTCGGTTGCCGTAGGCACTCCTCAGTGTCTGGTCGCGGCGGCCGCCCGCACGGCCCGTATCTGGGTACAAGTGCAGCTTGCGCTGGTGCTTGGCGCCGACCATCAGCGCCTCCTGGTTGTGCATGTTGTCGACGTGGTACTGCGCACAGTGCGCGCCGCCGTCTTCGCCCTCGTCATCGAGCGCGGCGCGCGCCGGCGCTAGCGGGCTGTCCACGCCCTGTCCCGCCGCAATTGCGTTGGTCTCGGTCTCTTGCGCGCGACCCGTGTGCCACACGACGGCGCGGCGGCGCGTCCCGCCCGGTGTGCTGGCGGTCGCAGAGATCTTGTAGACCTCGCGCACGACGGCCCCGGGGCCCGTCTGCAGGGTGCGGCTAAAGGTAGTGTCGGGCGCGCGCCCGGCCAGCGAGTTGTTGCGTTTATCCCACTGCCGCAGCAACGGGTGGTCGAGCGGCGGCACTTCGCGGCCCTCGATGGCCCAGGTCACCCCGTTCAGCAGCACGAACGGGACCCAGCAACCCACCTCTAGGCCCTGCTCACTGCGCCAGTAGTGGCTGTCGGCACTGGTGGTAAACCAGCGCCTGATCGCCGGCCACCCCGCCCGCAACGCGCTGGGCGGGGGCAGGTTCAGGGGCCACGCCAGCGTCAACAACGTCACGACGCGCGGGGGCGGCAGCCACGCTTCGTGCGTTACGTCTTCGTACACTCCGGAACTATTCCGCCGCTGCAGGGCCCAACGGACCTCGGCCCTGAGCTCGGCGCACCAGCTGCCGCCGGTCTCGCACAGCACCCCATAGCTGCCGCGCGGGTCCTCGAAGCCCTTGAATTCAGTGACATCTTCAGGATGTACACGGGCCCCGCGTCCTCCGTGCCGGCGCGCCTGCACGGGCACTAGGCGGGGCACGCAGATAGCTGCCGCCGCGACGTGCTCCGACCGCAGCCAATCCCTCAGCGCCTCCCGCAGGCAGGTGCCCTGGTTCCGTTTCTGGCACAGCTTGTCAAATTCCTCCGCCCCAACAAAGCGCAGGCGCGTCTGCAGGGAGAGCTTGTTGACCAACCCCGGCGCTACGTGCGTCACGAAATTACGCAGGCTTTCAATGGCGCAACGGTTGTGCTTGAATTCCTCTTCGACAAAGGCCAGCGACAGCGCGCCGGCCTCTTGTACCGTCGCGACGGGCTGAACCCCTGCACACAGCTGCCGCAAACATTCGTCGCGTGCTAGTTGTTGCGTGATGAGGGCAGAGATCGTTTCCGCCGAGGCGTCCATCCTCGGCCGCGCGCCGTGCCCGTCTGTTGCGCCCGGCTCCCACCTTTCTCTCTTCTCCCGACACTTCTTTTTCCTTCTGGCTGACTGTGCGCCTTTCCTCGCGTTTGCCGGTGGGAGACGACGAAAGAAAGGATCTGGGAAAAGGGCGGAACTATATTATTCGGCTGTACAAAAGGAAGGGGAAGAGCGGGGGGATCGATCCCCAAACTCTCTCCCACCCCACCTTCCCCCGCCCCCGCCTCCTGCCAGTTGCCAGAACAAGGGTCGTGACAAGGGGAAGGTGGGTGGAGGGGGGGGGGGGATGGGGGGAGGGGGAATGGGCGAGAAAGGGGGGGGGGCACGGGGGAGGGGACAAAGCAAGAGAAAATTAGCGGCGGACATTTCCGTAGGATTTCGCAAACACGCCCAGGAACGGAAAGAGAACAAGAAGGCCCCCCTGTTCTTTTTATGTAAAGCACGGGAACCGCATGACGGACAGCGAACTGCGCGTCTGCGCGTTTATCCAGAGACACTTCCCTTGTGGTAACAACTGCGGAGATGATCTCAAGGATCATGCTTTGTCTGTATGCAAGCATCCCTGGCTGTCCCCTCTCAATTATTGGGAAAAGCTGGCGGGCAGCGATCGCTTAAACAAGGCCCAGAACTGCGTGCCAGAGAGCAAGGAGTTTGATTCAATCCTGTGTTCGCCGATGCCCCGTTCTATTCTCACGACACTTTTTATGTTCTGGGATGAAAGTGCCGAAGAACAGAACTTTAAGATCAGCCCCTGCTGGTTGCTGGCGGAGACGCATCTCTGGGACCCACGCCTGAGAGGCCGCAAGAAGAGGGATATCACTAGGTGCACGTCGGGAGGCCTGCCTACCGGCACGGGCCTGAGCACGTTGGAGGAGGTTGTACTGGTAGTAAACTGCACGCTAGAGCTCATGGCCCGGCAGCATCAGGAGCGGGCCTCGTTTTATAATAGTGTCAAACAACGCTGGCCCGAGGTTGTACAACTTGGAGAACTCAACGCACTGGACCAGGTGTACGACGACAATGGCCAGCTGCTGATTTCACAGTGCCCCACCAAGGGTCTGCAAGAACTGCGTGAACACGTCCGAAACCTGACCGAAAAAAAGGGGGGGAAAGAGCCCTGCATCTTCATCGGCACGCACGGCAATGTGCTCTATAACGCACTGAGCGCCCTGGTTCTTAACGGCAGTATTCTCAAGATCGGGGCGGCCTTTACCAACAGGGAATTCGCGATCGAAACGCGCAAGCAGGTCTTTCCGGGCTGGCCACTTTTGCGGCCGTGCGACTGCCGAGTCAAGGTTCTAGAGGTTTGGGATTCAACAACGGCTGCCGGCCTTAAAGTATTGCGCTCGCAACCGAGAGCAGTCCAGGAAGGGCGAGTATTTCTAAGAATTCAGGCCCGCCACACACCAATTCCTCCCTTACTTTTTTATGGAGAGGCCCCGGCGCCTAGGCTGCCGCCGCCTTTTTTTTTCTTTGGTCAAAATGCTTTTCCCAGTGAACGCCTCTCTTCACACTTTCAATCCCTCCCCCGCCAGCCTATCCACACCTCCCCCCCCCCCCCCCGCTCTCCCGAGTCTCGTGTTCCAGACAGCCCTTGGGCTCCCAAAAGGAATAGGGGGGGGGGGGCCTAGCCCCCCCTTTTGCTTGCTGTACGTGGGGGTACAAGGGGTGATTTCCGGGGTTAAACTAGGGCAGGCCCCCCCCCCTCTCCTCTGCTCTGCTGTGTATTTCTTTTTTTTTGGTCTCGTTGGCTTTCTCTAATCTGCCTGTTGCGCGCCGCTTGGTGGCCCCCCCCCCCCTTCCTGCCCTCCCCCCTTCCGTCGTAGTTCGTGCCAACCGTTCGTCGCGCATAAGATCCTGCACCTCGCCCCCCCCACCCTTTTTACCTCCTCTTGTTTATTTTCTGTCATCCCACGGACAGAAAACCAAAACAAAACCCTCTCCCCTTTCCATCCCAGCCTCTCTCTCTCTCTAAGCCCCCACCCTGGGGCACTTTTCCTCTCACCCCACACGCACTGGCCTCCCCCCCCCCCCCCCCGCCCGTGGGACGACGAACATGGCCGCGACGACCGCCCTCTGGACCTGCCCACACTGCCCTGCACAGCACAAGTCTTACACTGACTTCAAGAGACACATGGCCCGGCACCGCAGAGCGTTCAGTGGCCTAGCGGGGGTTGAATGCCCGTTGTGTGGATTCACCGTTACCAAGAAGAACAACCTGCGTTCGCACCTGAACACTCACACCAAGCCGTTCATTTGTTCGCTCTGCCCGCGCAGATTCGCACGGAGGAGCGGCCTAGAAACGCATTCGCTCAGGCACACCCAAGGGTGGAAGCCCAGGTGCGCGGTGCCGGGGTGCCAAAGTACTGCCGAAGCACAGCCGCCGCAGGTGCTGCCGTCGACCTACGTGCCGGCGCCCTGTGGCTGCGGGGTGATGTGCCACGTGTGCGGCAAATTCCTGAGACACAAAGGCAGCCTGCGCTTGCATCTCAAAATCCACGACCCACACAAGGACTACGAGTGTGCCTTCTGCCACCGGAAATTTACTCAGAAGGTCAACTGGGAAAGCCATCTGACACAGCACACCGGCGTGAGGCCCTATCGCTGCGAACAAGGATGCTGTGAAAGGGCTTTTGCAACCCGTCAAGCACAGAGCGCTCACAGGAAAGCGTACCTGCGGCGGACGAGCGGGGGGCGGGCCTGATCTTGTTCTGCTACCAAAAAAAAACAGGCGGATGGTTTCTGTAATTAAAAAAAAAGAAGCTGCGGAGAGTGTGTAAATAGACAGTCATGCCGGGCCATTCGAGGCGCTTCTATTCAGCCGTCGTGGATAGTGCTCTGGCCTCGTATGCGCTGTATTCAGTCTCCGAAGTACGAACGATTAAGAGCCTGGACGATGAAACCTTACAGGCCCGGATATTCAAGCGTGAGCTCGGGGTGATCGACGACGAGTCTTTTGGTTTGGCTCTGTACCGCGCGGGACATTTTCGCGAGGCCAGGCGCGCGCTGTGGTCGGCTGCCAGCTCGGGCTCGCGGCTCGCGGCGAGGTTGCTGGGGGACATGTACAACCTGGGCCTGGGCGGACGACAGAACAACGGGCTGGCCATCTCGGCCTGGGCCCTGGCCGCCCACCAGGGCTGCAGCTCTTCGGCCTACAATCTGGCTGTCTATTTGCTTGCGGGCATTACCTGTGTACGTGACGCAAGGCGGGCCGCGCGCACATTTCTCGCTCTCGCCAGCGCAGTGGACTGCTTGGACTCTATGTACGCCTTTGCCTACTGCGCTCGCAATGGGCTGGGCATGCAGCAGGACCAGGGGTTGGCCCTAACCGTGTACCGGAGGGGCGCGAGTCTAGGCTGTTCGGACTGTCAGTACATGGTAGGCTTCTTGTGCGAGAGGGGCATCGTCCACCCCCGCCACGTTGGTCTGGCTAGTATAGTGTGGTACACGATTGCTGCGAGGAGCGGCGACCGGCAGGCACTGCGGGAGTTGCGCGAGCTGTGGGCCCAAATAATCAGCGGGCACGCCGCCGCCGCGCGCGGGCGGCCCGGACCTTACATGCAAGCAGAAACGCCAGAAACCAAGAACTTGTGTTAAACCAGGCGCACAGACCCAATGAACAAAAGAAGACGGGCCCCGCCACGGGTGCGGCTTTTCAGCCCCTCTCAGAATCTTTGCTTCAAAAAGCAAGAAAATTCTGTCGTGGTTGATTAATTTGCGTTTTGGTTGGACCTTGCTTCTTTTCTCCCCTACCCTCATTTTTTCTGGGTTATTGTTGTTCCGCGTCTTTTTCCAGCCCCCGTGCGCCGGGGCGCGCAGCGCTTGCATAGCGGCTTGTAGGGAAATTTGGCTTTGGGGGCAGCAGCTAAATGGGGGGTCGGGAGGGGCGGGGGGGGGGGGGCAAGCGACGCCCGCGCGTACAGCGCTGAAAATATCCAGAGGCGGGTTCAGACAAATTCGTCCCTTTTCTTTGCTGTTCCAGGCCCGCCCCCCACCGTTTTTTTAAACTGTTACTAATCTATTAAATGTTAGCAAAGAGAAATGAGCTGTAAGTCTTGCTCGTCCAAGCGTCAAAGAAATTGCCGAGACACGTGTAAGTCTAGTGGCGCAAGCAGCGGCTAGAGAGTTTTGGTCGCGCGAACTAATAGACACGTGCCTCGAAAGGGCCGCCGGCGAGCCACAGAATGCAACTTTGCTCGTGCGGGCGGGGTTGCATTGCCTTGAACAGTGGGCATGGCATACGACGGATCCAATCCCCTGGCCCAAATTCACAGAGCTGTTGGAGCTGCTGTCCAACCAGCGCTGGCACGAAGACCTCGACACGCTCCGCCGCGTGGTGGAGCTGTTCAGAGACCGTCATTTGCCGTGGGTCGACTTGGCCGCCAGGACCAAGCTGCTAGCGCATGATCTAAAAACTCACCTCACAGATATCGAGACGCTCTTCAACCGAGACCGCGTGTGTTGGCTGTCGCTAGACAGCAGTCATACAGAGCTTGTCAAGGCGTGTCAATCGATTAACAGCGAGCTGACGTGGCGCGCGCTACAATTAGCAGGGCTGCCACTACGGATTGTCCACCTCAACCAAGTGTTGAAGTGCTGGGCCTCGGCGCTGGACCAGGCCCTGGCATGGCAGGTCAAGGATAGACACCCAATGGTGCCGCTCCGACCTTGGCCCGCGCTAGAAACAGAATTTGCGTATAAAGGGCCCGGCTACCCTTACGCGCTAGCGGGCGACGGTCTAGAAAAAGTTTTCAAGCTGTTTTGGTTGGCGGCAAACAGGTGCCTGCAGCAGGCCAACAAAGAAGACAAAGAGACAAGGGCATCCGCCAGCGACGGAGACGACGTACTTACTTATGAAAGATTACGCTCTCAGAAACGCGACGTCCTACCGATGGGACCGCTGCCGCCCGCCTTCACGTTTGCCTGGAGCTACGCCGCCAACCTGACGCACAGCGAGTTCGTCGACTGCGCTATCGACTTTTGGGCCCCCGTGCTGTGTGGCGGTAGCTGGGGTGCCAACGGACAGAGCTGGCCGTTGGCGCTGGGTTACGACATTCCCATAGAAGTCGCAAACAGTGAGGCCTGGGTGCTGGCCTGGTGGCTGCGCGGACTGGGCCACATAGACGACTATGATTGGCAGCGCAACGTTGGCTACAAGAACGAGTACATCTACTTTGGCATGGAGTTGATCGAGTCCTACGACTACAAGCTTGGCGGAGTCTCTGACAAACAGAGTTTGAATCTTCTTGAACTTCTTGCCACATTCCAACACGGCCGCGCCCCGCCTTTTGCGCGGCTGTGCCCGCGCAAGCCGCGTTGGAATGTACGCGCAAATACCATCGACATATCGAGCAGGGAACCGCGAAGACTGCAAGCGTAGCGTAACCATGAAACTACACAAATTACAATTCCTTTTAAGCTTCGGTACAAAGGGTGTACGGGGGGGGGGGCGCAAAGCACCGGGGGGGGGGGGGGGGAAGGGGACAAGCAGGGACGAAAGAGGGGTCGGGCGGAAAGCAGGGGAGGGGAAATGGAGGGGGGGGGGGCGTGCTTCGAGACAGATACAATGTGTGGCTGCTGCGGGAGGGGGGGGGGGGGGGAAGCGTGTGCGGGCTTTGTTTTTTGGCTTTTTTTTGCAGGGGGGGGGCTCCAAGTAACAACGGGGGCGAGGGGGAATCGGCCGTGAGAGGGAGCAAGGGGTGAACCTTTTCTTGCCAAAGTTTTTTTTTACTTCTTTCTTTTGCGCACATTATTTCTTTATCGTTCCGACCCCTTGCCCGCACACACCCCCCACCAAACCACGCTCTCTTTTTTTCGAACCGCGCCCCCCCCCCCCCCCGCCCCTCTCTCCCTCTTTTTCGGTGTGGCTTGTGTTACGCCCATAGCCAGAGGGAGGGAAAGAAAAACAAACAAAGGAAGGTCAAGGGATCCAGGCGCAAGATTTCTAAAAAAAACACGGAAAGGTTACAGGGGGGCTTTTTTGGGGTCCGTGCTCTAAAAAAAACAAAGACGCGTATTTAGTCTGCCAACCTTTCTTGATTTTCTCTGGTACTTTTTTGTGTGGCGGGGCCAAAGCTGGGCAGGGAGGGAGGGGGCGGCAGGGGGGAGAACGACAAGCAGATTTCTTTTTTCAAAGAAGGGCCCTTGGGCGGGAGGGGGCGGGGCATTGATTGCCAGGGAGTGGGGGAGGGAAGAAAAGGGGGAGAAGAGTGGAAAGAGATTTTCCCCCTTTTTTTTCGGAGCTCTGAAACTTTCTGGTCCTCCCGCAAAAAAAAGAAAACAAACACACCAAAAGAGGCAGCAAGAACATGAGTACCCTTGACGGCGATTGGCGGAATGATGACGAACGGACGCACAAAAAACGCCGCGTCAAGTTTGAACCCTGGCCCCAGGACGAGGAAGGACCGGAAATCTCGTCCGACGGGCCCGTAGTTAAGATGCTAGCGAGCTTTAACCGGGCTATGAGCTCACTCAGACCGATCAGCCTGGCCAAGGCTTCGACGCGAGCGCCGCTGTCGGACAACGACCCGATGGACTTTATTACCCAGAGCCTGTGGAATAGTTTTGACGGCTGCCACTTTACTATGAACCAGATGTTCATGAACATGCTGGTTGTTTCGCGGCCCGAGCTCCTGAGCGCGATCTCCATGATCACCTGGGACGATTTTCTCGAGAAGTACAAGACGGTGAAACCGCACGGGGACCGGGTTACTATGGTGGAATGGCAGTTCAACCCCAAAGCGCTCAACCCCAAGAGCCAGCGTGTGCCCGGGGTGCTGCTAGAAACCAGCAGGTCGACCAAGACACAGGCCATCCAGCACTACGGGGTGGGCTTTGTCATGCCTTCGGACTGGCCCATGGACAAGACCAAGGTGGTGGTGTACGAGGAATCGCTGCGGGCCGTGAGCATGTCGGTGGTGCTGTCGCTCAACTACAACCTCGTGAACAAGCTCGTGGAGGAGTCCGTCAGGCGCCTGGTAGAGACCGACTACAAACGCACGCGACCTCGCGACGCTGCTGGAGCAGAGGAACGCGCACATCTTTGCCGTGAACAAGGACGGCGTGGGCATCAACGGCATCGAGGTCAAGGCCATGGGCCTGCTCAGAAACCAGGGCAAGGAGCCGGACATGGTGCTGCTGACGAACGAGGTCTACCGCTTTGCCAACACGATCAAGGCGGAGAGCAGGATCCTGCCCATGTTCGGGCAAGACGAATCCAAGGTCAAGCCGCACGACCGCACCAACGAGAAGCTCGTGATGTTCCGGACCCAGCAGGGGCTGGACGCCATCCCTTCGCGCAGCTACCAGGTGGGCAGGCGCGAGCCGCACGACCCCACGACGACCCCGTGCATCATCTCAGAACGCTTCCAGATGCTGCCGGACGGCAATATGAGCAACAGGGACTTTGAACGCTACGAGAGCTCGCAGCGCACGATCGGCATAGTCGACGGCGACCAGGGCGAGATACATTACTTGACCCTCAAGGCCGTCCTGCAACACTCCAGCCTGTTCGGTAACGGTGGCGAGGGCGGCGACGGCCCCGGGGCCCTGGGCCAGAAGCTGCTCAAGGCGATTTTGGGAGAAGAAAAACCTACTAGTATGTACCAATTGTACAACGGCGCGGGGCTCATCGGTGTGCTGTCCTACTTGCTAAGCCAGAGGCCCGAGCTTGCCGACCAGCTGCCGCCGCCGACGGCGGCGGCTGGCGACAGCGACGACGACGGCGGTGGTGGCGACGACGACAGCGACGACGACGACGGCTTGGCAGCCGGGGTCGGTCCTGCGACTGGTGGTGGCGGCGGCTTCGATTTAACCAGCACTGCAAATTTCAACATACTGGCGCCGGATGCAGCTGTTACTATCCCTGCAAAAAGTTTGCTTGGTATTTAGCACTGGGCCAGAACGTTTATCAATGGAACACCCATTCAAGGCCTGGGCCCGGATGAACTTCTAGACAGTGTCCAACACAGTGATCAGAAACAGAAGAAGAAGCTGCTCGTTCTGCTCAAAGCGCTGTTTTCCGAGGGCAAACCTAGCGACGCACAGTTATACGGTTGGTTCGTACAATCGCTGTTGAAATATGTCCAAGACGACGCTGCCGCGCTCGATGCATTGGCCCATTCAGCACCATTTCCCGAAGTTCTGGAGGCAACTAGGCAACCACACAAAAAGCAGATCGTGGCATTTCTGAACACCGCCGACGCTTTCTACCAAGGCTTAATACCGCAAGTGGAAGCGTTTCTCGATGACAAAGATTCAAACGAAGGAAAGGCCATTGCTTGCATGTGGATGTACTACGAGTCTGAAACGAAGAAAGCCACGAGCGACAACATCAGCAAATTTAGTCTGCGCGCGAGCCTTCTGCGCGGTCTGTCACATTTGTGCACCGAGAAAACAAAAGAATCGGACAAATTTTCAGCATCGATAATGGATTTGTACGATGAAAAGCGGGACGCTGATGAGCAAGGGACGCTAATTGGCCAGCATTTGCTGGAGAAGGAGTTCTGCCCCGCCTCGGCGCCAGAAAGGTCTGTCTCCGCTAGCTACATACATCAGCTCGTGCGCGAAGCACTTAAGAAACACGTTCCGTCCGGCGGCACGCCGCCCAAAGGCAGTACGCCGTCCAAGGGCAGTACACCGTCGGGAAATAGTTTCGAACGTTTCCTGGCCTGGCTGCAAAAAGAACCGGCTACGCGCTCGAACCTGGAGTGGCTGATCGACCACAACCTGCCCTTCCCGCTCGGCTTCATGCTCTTCCGGCCTGCTATTAAGTTCGTCGGCGGGTCGGCGCTGTTTATGCGCAAGGGGCAGGGCAGCGCGCACGTGGTCGTCAAGGACTCGGACGTGATCTTTGCCAACGACCCCGACTCTTTCCAGACCAGCGTGCAGGTGCGCTTCAAGGCGGGCACCATCGTCATGGACCGCCGCACGCTGCGGATAGAGCCCAACATCGTCTCGGTCCGCTACGAGCACGGGGCGGGCGTCAAGCTGGCTACCGTCCCCAAGCAACTCAACGGCAGCGACCCGCGCCCCGGCCAGGAATGGGACATCGTCGTCGTGCCCGTGCCGTACACGTACGTGCCCAAGTCTTGGTTCAGCTCCATGACGGGCAAAATCACCCCGGAACTCGTCGGCGAGCGCTTCGATGACGATCCGTCCGCCCCGATGTGCGACCTGGTGCTGACGGCGCTCAAATACAAGGTGTCGGACCTCACCAGCGCGCAGCCGCTCATGTTTAGCGAAGAGGGTATCTTCAAGCCGCTTGAGATCGAGCAGTCCATTTGCTGCCGCGGCGCGCAGCTCACCTACAGCCGCATACACGGCAGGCTGCACGACGCCGCGGTCGGTCGGACCGCGCTCGGCCCCCGCGCCGACCCCCACGCCTTCATGCAGCTCAAGGGCGCGGGCGCCGAGTACGCCGGGACGGGCGCGCAGGGCTCCACGTTCTTGGGCCCCTTGTTGGGCCCGCAGCCGCACGACTTGTGAGCAAAAACAGCGAGAGAAGAGAACACAGCGAGAACAGCGAGAGAAAGCACCGCGAAAGTCTCCTACAATTCGCGCCCCGGTCGCACACTATATATTTCTCTCTTTTTTTTTCCGGAAAAATCAACCAAGTTACAATTAAAAAATTTTTTAATCTTTTTTTGCTTGCTTGCCCAAAGCCGAGCCCCCCCCCCTCGCCCTCCCCAGACTTCTTTACAAGAAACGGTTGTGCCTGTCCCTCACATCTGCCTTCTTCGCCACTATCGACTCCTTGCGGAACCGTTCCTCCGCCAAATACACGCAGCGCCTGTATTGTTGCTGCTTGCCGTCCATAAACGTCGATTCCACCGCCACCACGTCCCCCGGGCGCGCGCCGCACCACTTCGCCGCGGGGTCCGAACTGAACAGCACGGGCAGCCGGCCGGCGTCTAGCTGGAACACCGCTTCCAACCTCTTTAACTCGGCCGCGCCGAGCACGCGGTGCTCGTGGTGGTACAGCCCGCGGACCCCCGGCGTGAACAACAGCGAGTCCTCGTCCCAGAAGTCTATGCGCCACCCGAGCGCAACCTCTCGCTCGGCCATCAGCTCCGCCACCGGCGCGCGCCGCTTGCGGTGGATGATGATGACGTGCCTGGGCTCCGAGGCCGCCGACTCCTCCGCCGCTGCTATCCATTTCTTGGCCGTGCTCCGCCGCAGCAGCGTGTCGTGCGGGTCCTGCAGGAACCTCCAGAACACCGTCAGCACCGGCGCGCCCGTGCGAGCCGGGGCCCAGTCGCCCGTGATATCCACCAGGTCCAGCGAGTCTTTGCGCTCGTAGCCCAGGCGCGCCAGCAACACGCGCACGTTCTCGGCCACCACGGACGCCTGCCAGCCGCACGGGCATTCAGACAGGTCTTGTTGGATGCTGGCGATTTCATTGCCGCCGCACGTCTGGCACACCACGCGCTCGTGCCAGCCGGCCACCACGGCTGTTCCCCGGCGCGGTGCGCTCGCCAGCACTTCCTGTAACGAAATACCTTCCGCGGTCATGCCGCGTTCTTTTTTTTTGCAGGGGGAAATGTACGGAACAGGCGGCGGGGGGGGGGGGGGGGAGGGTGTTTCTTTTTAGGGTCCCCTCGGGTCCCATTTTGCCCCTCCCTCTTTCCCACACATACAATCGAAGCAATGGGGGGGAGGACCGCCGCAAGACCACCCGTTCCCCCCCCCTCCCGTTTCCCATTTTCCCCCTCCCTCTATTAAAAAAAACATGGCAGAAAAAAGTAAATCCGTGAGGAAGCTGGCGGCAGGGGATCCGGGAGCGTCGAAACGCAGGTGCCTTGTGCAGACAAACAGAGCCTTGTTATTGCTCACACTGCCAGAGGATGTATGGCCAACGATCAACGGCCTGGCCGGCCCCGACCTCGCGTGCGCCCTGGCCCTGACGTGCAAGGCCCTACTGGCGCTGGTGGAGGGTCCCACGTTCTGGGGGAACTTCCAACAGCCTGCCTTCGAGCTCGAGCTGCCCCTCCACCGACGCATACTCGCCTGGCTACACAAGTCTACTCTCTTGGGCAGCCTGGATATTAAACGCCCTGTCCAGGAAGCCGACCTCCGTGTGTTCTCGGGCTTCTCAGTCAAGAAGCTAGCTCTTGCTAACCAGAAACTAGCTCTTGCTGACCAGCAATATCAACCCTGGGCAAAGCTCTTGTGGGCCTTTCCGTCCATCCAAGCTGTTTCTATCGAACTGCCATGACATTAGTCCGCTAGAAAAACTGCGCAGCGCCGATTCGCTCCTTTCACTGAGCATCCAAACAAACGATCAACAGGCGGACGACATTTTAGCTCGCATCCTGCCAAAACTGACAAGACTTGAATGGCTGTGGCTCTCGGGCAGCCCTACCGACCAGGCACTGCGGGGGCTCAAGGACCTTAAGGACCTACAAGCACTTTTCCTGGGAGGTTGCGCGCGAATCACGGGGGCATGCCTAGGCCAGCTCCCCGAGTGCCCCAAGCTCCGAGAGCTATGGCTCTCGCGCTGCCCTCGCATCACCGACGACCGGCTGGCAGCGCTTCAGGACTGCAAAGCGCTCGAAAGCCTGTCCCTGGAATCATGTACAGGCCTGACCGGCGCGCTCAATGTCCCCGCGCTGCGGTGTCTCACCATCCGGAAATGTACCAATGTTACAGGCACATCGTTGGCCCTCTGCCTGCGAAGATGTGTCTCGCTCTACCATTTAGATATTCATGGTTGCGCAAACTTAACTAGTGAGTGGCTCGCCGAGTTACAGCACTGCGACAACCTAACAAAATTGGAACTACAGTCCTGTCCAGGGATTAACACGCTAGAGTCGATTCAGTATTGTCGTTCGCTGAAAAAGCTTGACGTGTACGAATCCGGAGGCGTAACGCACGAAATGCTCGAACGCCTGCAAAGAAGGATGCCCGACCTAGAGATTTCTTCACAGTTTAATTAAAAGCGAACCTTGGTGCAACACACAGGCGCCGCAGGGGCCCCCAACAAAGAGCATGGGCGCCAAGAAAGAGCAGGGGGATGCCAGCACGCCCTTTACTTGCAGGTACGAAGCGGGATGGAGAGAACGGCGCGCGGACTGTGCGACGGGGGAAGGAAGGAGAGAGAGAGAGGGGCGTGTCGGCGGGGGGAAAGAAAATTGGCCCGGAAGAAGCGGGGGGCAGCAGGCGAAGAAGAACACTCCCCCAAGCCCCCGTGCACATACACACGCACAGAAAGTGAACACTCCAACTTTATAAAAACAAAAAAGGGAAATGAGTTATTTTCTGGCCACGAGGAGGTCAGCACGAGCCACTCGCGGGATGCCCCCTCTCTCGGCACACTCCGTTGAGGAGGTTAGGCCACGCAAAGGAAGCAAACTTCGGTTCGAGCAGTCTTGCTGGCTGTTCAAACTGCCCGACGATCTCTGGCCAATGGTGAGAGACCTGGCAGGCGCGGAGGAAGCCGTCCGGTTCGCTCTCGCGTGCCGAGATTCCTTGGCTTTAGTCCAGCAACTCGCCTTCCGGGCAAACTACGAGCAGCCAGTGTTTAAGTTTTCGAACGAGCAGCACCGGAGAATACTCAGGTTCTTTACCCGCGCCTGCGCCGAACGCCCTATACAACGGTTGGTGCTAGAGCAGCCCTACTACCAAGACCGCGAACGCTGGTCCGACTACCAGGCCTACTCCCTAAAAACCGTTAGGGTAGAAACCTTGTTCCTGGAGGGCGAATGGTACTCTGACCGGTTGTGGCAAGAAAGCAAGGCCCTGGACGAGTTTGGCTGCATCCACAACCTAGTGGCCAGGGGCACCATCAACATCTGCCTGTCTCTGCACAACAGTCAGCACACCCAGACTCTCCGGACGCTCGTGATTTCGAGCCAAAGAGTCCACGACGAAAACCTCCGGAACCTGCAGGAACTGCAGCAACTACAGAACCTGGCGCTGCACGATTGTCGTGTAATTACAGACCACGGGCTGGCCCATCTACGCTCGATGCCGAAACTCCAGAAACTCTACCTAGCCTCTTGCGACCAAATCACGGGCTCCGGCCTGCAGGACCTGCCGATCACGGGGCTGGCCTTGCGCGACTTGGTCGGAGCTACGAACGTGCTCCAGCAACTGCCTTCGCTCACGAAACTGCAGGAGCTGGACTTGCTCGACTTTAGGCCCCTCCCACCAGCCGCCGTACGTTCACTGGACCAAAACCTCACGAAGCTAAGCTGGCACTGGATCCCGACGCGTCGGATGAGCTGCTGGACGAACTGTCCGGCTGGCGGGGCCTGCAGGCCCTGTGTCTGTCCAGATGTCCAGGCCTCACCCTGCGGGGCTTGGCTAAATTGCAGCGCTGCCCCGCGCTCCAAGAACTGCGTTTGGGACAAGCCAATCGATTTGCCAACCTCAAGGCACTGCACGCATGCCGCTCGCTTCGCACTTTGAAGCTGTGGCGCTGTGGGCCTTTAACCACCGGAGTTCTCAACAGGAAAACTCCTACAGGACTTGCGGGCTGCGCGGGCCTACAACGGCTAGTGTTAGGGTCTTACAACATAACCGGCTCGACGCTCTCCGAAATAAAGCAGTGTCACGTGCTGCAAGAACTAGAATTTTCTTGGTGCTATTTCGGCGGAGACGTGGCCGAGCTCAAGCATTGCCAAGCGTTGCAAACAATTAAGATGAGCTAGTGCCAAATTCCGCCAGAAGAAATGCTGCAGCGGCTCAGGCAGGCCAGGCCCGGTTTGCAAGTTGACACGCAATCTTTTCCTGCCAATGAACTGGAAGATCTATGGGATTCTTGAACACTTCGTTCTTTTTTTAAAACAAAAAATTGTAAACCAAGATTTTAGGCGGGGGGTTGGAGAGGAAGGGGTGGGGGGGGGGCAACGCGCAGATTTGGCGGCACACAGAAACTTGCGGGGAGGGGGGGGGGGGCAATCTCTCTAGCATTTCCATGCTCTCACTTCTTTTTTTTGGGGGGAGGGGGCTGTGTCCCTACCCTTTCCTTCCTTTCCCGAATCTTTTTTTTTCTTCTTCTTCTTTGCTTTATTTTCTACCCCCCCTTCTCCTTCCTTTTATATTTCGTTCAAAAGAGCAAAAACGCCAAGAACTGCATGACCAAGAAGAGGCAAAAACCTCCCTGGCGCGCGCTCGACCCCGACGTCATGCACCACATCAAGCAACTGCCGCCGACCTTCGTGCCCTCGTTCCGCGGCCGCGCGCTCGCGGGCGTGCACACGTGGCTCGAGGCGCACGTGTGGCAGAAGGACCCCAAGTTCAGTCACAAAACCATTAAACCCAAACAGAACGTGTACGCACAATGGGAAGAACGCGCCGCCTCTGTCACGCAGAAGCGGAACTCCGCCAGGCACATCCAGGCCCCCTGGTTTGGCCGAGGTCTGCCTCTGTTCTCGCTCGCTCTGGCCTTGTTGTTGTCGCTTACTGTCCGCCCGAGCTTTTTGTTTCCGTTTTTTTGTTTGTTGCTGTGCAGGGAACGGCCTCGCTGTAGACTGTCAGCTCACCGCCTTCACCGAGATAGCCACGGGCCTGCGGCCGCCCGTGCTTAAGGGCACCATCTTTAAGAAAAATTATGCAGTGTGGGCAGGGGCGCCGCCGCAGCAGAAACAGAGCTTCTGCCGCAGCCTCAAGGCCTGCACGGGCGTCGACCTGGACCCCGACACTCTGCACTGCGTGCACCCGCTCGCCGCCAGCGCGCTCTCCTTCCTCTTCAGCCGCTTCGGCGAGCCGCTTGGCGTTCAAGTTCCTGTGCATGCTTCTTTGTCTCTTTGCACACACATCGATCAGGTCTGGCGCGACACCAAGACGCAGGACGTCGTTTTGCTAGAACTCTCACAGGCGTTATTTGACAGGGCGACTGCGAAAACTCCGACGATGAGGGGAGCGGACTTCTGCGGCTGGGCCGATCTTCCGATGAACCGTTATATGATTCAGTCTGCTGTGGCTCACTGGCTCTTTACACAAACCTACACAATCTCGGCCAACGTAAAGTCGGGTGTGCTCTGCGTAGGGATCTATGGTGTCGCGTACAAGGAAGTTCCGACGAGCATGATTGAGCAGGCCGGACGGGCACTGCAGGGCCTGGCCCGCCCTGTAGTGCCCCCTGCAGCCCCCGCGGCGGCGGCAGCAGCAGAGGACGCCGACAGTCCTGAGCCACCGGCAAAAAAGCCAAGACTGATGCCAACGCAGAGGACGGGTAAAAGAAGTTTGTTTTAGTAAAAAAACAATAATATCGTTTTAAAGTTTTATTATATTTTGTTGGCCGCTTTTGAACCGTGTTGCTTACTCAGATTGGATTGAAATCTTGATTCTGAAAATTCAGAGATTCCTACAGAGGGAGAGGGGCAAGGCAACAAGCGGCTGACCCCACATCCCAGAGGCCCCAATCGAGGCAAAACACTAGACCCAAAATTTTTTGGGTCTGTGTTAGATTAGTACAGGTCCTGCTGGCCCAATGCCAGCAATCGTAAAAGGATGTTGCGACTGGCGTTCATGTCGCGTCCGTGCTGCAGGGCGCACCACTGGCAGCTGTAGGTCCTCGCGGCTCCAATGTCCGGCCACAGCGCCCCACATTGCGTACACGCCTGCGTGGTGAAGTTTTCGTTGCAGACTAGCACCTTGCACTTGCCGATGTATTCTCTCTGCAGGTCGAGCAAACGCTTGCGAAAAGCCGCGTGGCGCCAGGCCATCATCTTGCGCTTGGTTTTTCTGGCGACACCAGTGCCTTGCACCATGTCCGATGCTCCGAACCAAGGCAGCACCACGTAGTCGTGATTATCAAGCGGCTTTCTTGTGCACGTCCTCGACCCTGTGATGGATTTTAGCACGCACTCGAGTGATAGCGCGCCGTAGGCGCCAGCGGTTGCGCTTCTTGCTCGTGTCCTTAGCCAGCAGCTCAAGCTTGCTCAGCAGCTTGTCGGTATGCTTCTGGAGCCGGTACACGCGCGCAATAGATCCGCACCCGAATTCGGTGATCGCGCCAGAGTCCGCGTGGTACACAGTCAGAAAGCTCCGGACGCCCGGGTCGATGCTCACTACGCGCTTGGAGCCGGGCTCAGCAACATCACGCTGGCGTTGCTCTATCTCTACCGGTACGTGTAAGTACCACTTACCCAAGCGATCGACCCTCAGGCGTACGTCGTGCTTAATTTCAAGCTTGTGGGCCCCAAGCATGTGCTCTTGCTTTCTCCAATCTCTGGAGGCAACTGAGTCAGCGTTTAGAAAGCCTGCAAAGAAACCTCGCCGGGAGTGCCCGCGCAGCGCACGGGACAACAGCGTGCCTCGTCGTCACACGGCCAGTGTAAGAGCGCGCGCGCGAGAGAGACGCAGGCTGCTAGCCAGGCTCTGAGGTTGGGAGCCCATGCCGGCGGACCCCGCCGGGGAGGTGGCAGCCCCCCCCTCTCCTGCACCCGGAGTTACCACTACTCTGGCCCCGGCACCCCGCACACTCACCTGGCCGGCTCAGATCCGGGGCTTCCGGGCACGCTCACCCCCCTCTCCTCCTCAGCCGTCGGGCTGTCGCTTTTAATAAGAGCCAACCTCTGCTCTGCAGAGTGTGCCCGCTCCCGGGTCAGGCAGGCCTGCCTGGCCCGAGTGCTAGCTGCACTCGCGCGCTAGCTGCTCCTCGGCCTCTAGCTCAGCTGGCGAAAGTTCCATGACCGTGGGCCCGCTGGCGCTGGCACTAGACAACAACAGCGGGTAGGCGGGCCGCGGGGCGTCGCAGATCCCCACGTCTACCCGCCCCTTCTTGTACCCCGGCACACCTGTGCTGGCAGGCAGCAGCGAGCCACCCCGGCGATTCTTCATGGAAGTGTCGAACACGAAGACCTCCTCGGGCTGCATGCGCGTATTAAACATACCGCTGGCCTCCTTGTGGAACGTGAAGCGGACGTAGGCCTTGAGGGAGGCGACCGTCCCGGGCGCGACGATGGCGCGCGCCACCTGGTCGTCCACGGGCAGCTGGTTGTCGTCCCGCATATTCCTCACCGTGATCTTGGTGTAGCCCGAGTTCTTGAACCACAAGTTGATGGCGAACTTGGTCTGCGAGCGGAGCGTCAGGCGCGGCTTGCCGTTGGGTCCCAGCGCTACGGGGTCGGGCAGGTAATAGGTGCCGCCGCTATTGCTGTACTTGTGGAAGCTGCCCTGTAGCTGCGCCTCGTCCGTCTCATTGGCCTCGAGGTCCTTCATGCGCACCAGGTCCTCCCGCAGCAGGTCGTAGGTCTCGGGCTCGAACGTCCCGTCCGCCTTGATGTTTTTACCCACCCGTGTCCTGTTAAGGTCCGTGAGGCGGCGGAACAGGTAAGGCATGGCCTGGCGCGCCAGGTGAGCGTACTTGGGTTCTTGCAGCATCCGCACGGGCAGCGCCATGCGCAGGAACTCGAGGTACAGCGTGAACAAGACTTGCAACGGGTTCACTTGGTAGCTCTCGCCCAGGGGCGTGCAGGACACCACCAGAGGGATGTCGTCCTCCGCGCCGTCCCCCCGCGCTATGACGGGCGTCGCCTCGGAGCTGAGCCCGATCACGCGCATGATGCAGTCCCGCTTGCGGCAGTGCTCTTCCGGGTTCGTAGCGTACCGATGGAAAAAGTGCTTCTCCATGCAGTACGTGCCGTGCGCGTCTTCGCCGAGCTGCCGGAGCTCGGCCGCGTCCTTGGCGGCCGTGGACTCCCACACACAGACCTCGCTCAGCACGCCCGGTGGGGTCAGGAAGCCGCGGCGCCCAAACGCCCCGCGCCGGCCGTGGTAAGTCATTTGCACCGTATCCACCTCCTTGCCGAGCTTGCGGTCCAGCTGCTTCTTCGTGGACAGGTTGGTCACGCCCCTGGGCTCCAGAAAGCGCTCGAACACCACTTGCTTCCGCGCCGGGGTGCCGGGCACCTCCACTACACGGCACAGCCAGTCGCGCAGGTAATCGGTATCCAACGATTCGTACGCGGGGTTGTTGGCGTAGAAAAAGAAGCCGTCGGGGTCGCCGAACTGCGCCTGGAGCTCGCGCGGCAGATCGGCCACGGACACCAGCTCGGGGTCCACCGCGGGGTTGAAGCTGCGACGGAAGACTTCGTGGCGGGTATAGTAGTTAAACTCCAGGAGTGCGCGCTGGCCGTCCCGCGCTTGCTGTGCCTGGGCTACGCCGGCCGAGAGCGAGTCCAGGTCCGGCGCGGCCTCCTTGGCTTCCTCGGCGGTCTTGGCCTTCTTGGTGGGTGGGCTGGTCGTGGCTGCCTCGGTCGCGGCCCGACTGGTGCTTTTGCTGCTCTTGGGCATACTCGGGGCTAGGAGGGGTCGCGTCTCGACCCGAGTGTGAATTGTGAGAGCCACGCGGGGGGCAGCCCCAGGGAGCCCCCCCCCTCCCCCAGCCCGCGCGCGCGCCGGCCGCCCGCGGCGGGGGGGGACAACCAGCGTCGTCGCCGCTCCCTGCGGTTTCCCCACTCCCTCCCCCCCCTCCCCTCCTCCCGCACGCGTCTGCCGCACGCGGGGGGAGGGGCGTGCCGGCCGCCCCGCCGCCGGGCGGGGGGGGGTGGGGGTGGCGCCAGGGGTGGGGGTGCATCTTCCCCTCCCGCGCCGCGCCCGGAGGACGTCGCCCTCTCCCCCCCTCCCCGGCGCCACCCGCCAGTCGGCCCCGCCCCCCCCCCCACACGGCATTTCTGGGCCCAGCGGTCGTGGTCGATCGCCCGGCCAGCCCGCAGGTAGCACCGGGGGGGGGGGGGGGCGGGGTGCGTACGGGAGGCGGGGGAGGGAGGGGGGGCTGGCAGGGGGCTGGCAGGGGGGGGCGTGGCCAACGACAGCGCCGTGGACCTGGTCTGGCTTGCAGGGGTACAGCTAGCTGTGCCATGGCTGAAAGTAGGGCGACACAGGGCGGCGAAGCGCAGACTACGGCCGCGCCCAAGAGAAAGCGTGACGAGCAAGTTCCTCTGTTTGCCCTGGTCCGGCGTGGGGACGCGCAAGTCTCGAATCCGGCGTGGTGCGCACAGCGCCATGCGTGCATTAGCTACTTTAATGAGTGTGCACTGACTGAGGAAGCACTGGCCAGACTGCTAGAAGCTATGAACAGTGCAGAGACGCTAGCGGAGCTCCGGGCCGCCAGTCTGCAGCTAGCTAGGGTCCTGGTCGGGGCCCGTGCCTTAGCTCTGCCCGCGTTACAAAGGCTGCAGGCCACCAAGAAGTCGGGCTGCCAGTCTTGCGCGTGGCAGAAGTGCGCTGGTCCGCTGTGCCAAGAGCTCCTGCAGGCGGACGGCGGCTGCGCCTGCGGCTTCTCCCTCCGTAAAGAACACCAGGCCTAAGGCTGCGTGCGGGTGTGTGCCTGCGGCCCTACGCCGCACCGCAGAAAGCTACCGCCGCCTGCGACGCAGGGAACCGGCAAGATCCCCACTCCGCTCCCGGGGCCCGGGGGGAGCTCCTGTCCGGAGCGTACGCCCCCCAGCCACTAGCTTGGCGCGTGAGCGAGAGAGTGGCAGTAGCCTTGGTAGGTAGGAAGGTTGTTGCCTGATGAAAACCTGTACTTTCCTTTTCTCGCACTGTGCGCTAGCCCAACCCTTTCCCCTCTCCCCCTTCTCTCCCTCCCCCGGTTCGGGGCCCGGCACGTGTAAGAAGCCAACCCAGTGAATTTAGTTCCCCCCCCCGGCACGGGAGGCGGCACACAGAACCTCCCTGCCCCTTCCCCCCCGCCCGCCCACACGTGGCGGCAGGCACTGGCGGGGAGGCGGCGGTGGTGGGCCAGGTCGCGTGCCGACGGGCGGGGAGGGGAGGGGGGGGCGCCCCCTCCCCCTCCCTGCCGCAGCTGCTCCTCCCGTCAGGGTGGGAGGAGGGGGGAGCAGGGTGTTTTTCTTTCTCCCCCCCCTCGAGCCGTCCACCCCTGGTGTCTCGCGAGCCCCGCGCGCCCGCGTGGGGGTAAACCCAAAACAGATGGTGTCGGGACCCCAGAATCCGAGCGAGCACCCCGTGCCCGCTCCTATGGACGCCTTCCAGGAGTACGTGGTGCACAGCGCGCTGGTGTGGTCGGTGGCGACGCTGGTCCTGGGCTGCGTGTACGCGGCGCACCAACGGTCGCCGCGGCACGTGCGTGCCCTGGTGTACAAACTCAGCGCCGGGTGGTGGGCCCTGCAGTGCCTGGCGCAGGCGTGCTGGCTCGCGGGCCAGCGCTGGCTGTGTGCGACCGCGGCCTGCGGGGCCGGCCGGGGCGGCACGTGGCCCACGGGCGAGATCGGGCGCTCGTACGCCTGGCTGCTGGGTGGCTGGGCCTACACGTGCCTGGGCGCCTGCCTGCTGCAGTTCTACCTGCTGCAGCTGGGCTGCGTGTGGCGCCAGCCACCGCCCGCCTGGCTGTGCGGTGGGCACCCGGCGGTCTATGTGCTGGGCGTGGGCGCGCTGGCGTTGGGCACGGTGCTGGCCGCGGTGGGCAGCCTGCCCGGCGCCGCGGCGTGGGTGCTGGTCGTAGATTCGGTGGACCTGTGGGTCTGGCTGGCCCAGCTGCTGGCGTACGTGACGGGCGTGCAGCACTGCCCGTGGCGCGTGCGCGTGTCCTGGGCCTGCAACCTGGGCCAGTCGCTGCTGCTGGTGCTCGGCCCCCTGGCCCACAGCCCCGAGGCACAGGAAGAGCTCGCGTACGTGTCCCTGACCAGCCGGCTGCTGAGCCTGGCCGCGCTGGCCTGGGTGGTGGCGTACCTAGTGCCGGCCGCGCTGTGGGCCTCGCAGCCGGGCAAGCACGAGGCCGCGCGCTGCGAGGACACGATCCAGGCGGAGGGGGTCACCAGGCTGCAGCTGTCCGAGGTGCAGCGCGGCAGCGACTGGGAAAAGCTCCTGGCCGAGTTCCTGCAGCGGGCGGCGGAGGGTGGAGCCCCCGGCGCGGGCGCCACCGAGTTGCTGCTGGTGGGCGAGGACGCCGCGCGGGCCGTGGCCGCGGCGCAGCAGCGGCATGCGCTCGACTGGCGCGCCGCGCTCACGGGCCCGCTGCCGGCGGGCGTGCTGGTAGGCGGCTGCTGCGCGGTGGGCGTGCCCGGGGGCCGGGCGGCCCGCGCGGCCGATGGCGCGCGCGAACTCGAGCTCAGGCTCTGGCGCCTGCAGCGCCAGGCTCCCCCGGGCGCTAAGCGCGGCCTCGACCTGACGCTGCCGGCCTTGCGCGGCTGGTGGGCCGGCCTGGGCGTGCAGTGGGACGACACCCGCCTGCTCTTGTCGCTGGACACCCTGTACGCGGGCGTGGAACTGCGAGTGTGCCTGCTCGAGTTGTGGCTCGTGCTGTGGCTGGACCGCGACGCGCCCTCCGACCTGCTGCCACTGCAGCGCGGGCTGTACTCGGACCTGCAGAGCCTGCTCCGGCTGCCGTCCGCCGAGTCCGAGTGCCTCGTGGGCGGGTGGCTGGCCGCGCAGCTGGCCGGCCACCGCGGCGCGACCCTGCGCCGCGCGTCGGCCTTAGCCACCGACGTCGTGCTGCGGGTCTTGTTCGCGCTGCAGGCCACGGGCGACGGCTTCGCCGACGAGACGCTGCAAACCTTGGTCTTCCAGGCCAGGCTGGACGGCTGGCTAGGGCCGGGGGACGCGACGCCCAAGGAACATCTGCGGCTGCTGCTACACCTCGCTCGTGTCCCTCGGCCGCGACGCACACGCGCGCGCCCGGCTGGTGCTGCACACGCAGCTCGTGCTGGAGCAGCTCCTGCTGGCGGCGTCGGCGGCCCGTGCTTTCCGGGCCTCGGTGTACCAGGAGCTGGCCCGCCCCCCGGCGCTGCAGTGCCACGCCGCCTGTCAGTGGCTGGGGCAGCCGACGGTGCTGGACCACGTGGTGCAGCAGCACCTGCCCGAGGCGGGCCAGCAGCTGCTGGCCACGCTGGCCGAACGCACGGAGCTGCGGCTGGGCGTGGGCGCGTGGCTGGCCGCGTCCGGCCTCACGGACTTTCTGGCGCGGCACTCGGCCTGCACGTCGTCGCTGCTGTTCCTGGCCTTGCTCGCCCGGGCCCGCCGCGCCGGCCCGCGCGGGCTCAGCAAGGACTTCTGGGCGTGCGCGCTCGTCGTGTACCAGCCCGGCGCAGACACCGCCCCCCGGCGCCTGCGCCTGGAGTCCTTGCTGGGCCTGCTGCTGCGGCAGCTGCTGCGCGGCGGGGCCCTGCGGAGCGCCCCGGCCGGCCGGACACGTGGCGCGCCCGACGGCCTGTGGCAGGACGAAAACCACCCGTTGGGCAAGGTGTTGCTAGCGCTCCTCGTGGCCGGGCGGCTCGTGGTCGTGGACCCGCGGCTGCGCGAGGAAAGCCCCGCCGCGGCCGGGGCGGCGCCGGCGGACGGGCGCGGCCGGCGCCTGCTGGACGGCTCGTCGGCGCTGGCGGCCCTGCTCGGCCCCCTGGGCGCGCCGCAGTGGCTCGGCCGGTGGCTGGAGGCCGTGTGGCGCCCGCCCGGAGGGGGAGGGGGTCTGGCACGCCGACCCGCGCTGCCCGCTCCATCCGTACGCCGAGACGGTGGCCGCCTGCAGCGCCGGCCTCCCCCGCAAGCTCCAGCGCCTGCAGCAGGGCCAGCCCGAGCGGGACTTGTGGCTGCTGTACTCCTTGCATGGCGAGAAGGGGCTGCGCGCCCTGTTCCCCGAGGAGTGCGCCACGGCGTCGCCCGAGGGCCTGGTCACGTGGGGCGAGCTGCTACCGCAGCTGCGCGACTGCCTGCCGCCCGCCATGCTGGCCCGCTTTGTGCTGGTGCTGCACGAGGTCATGCGGCGCGCGGCCGATGAGTCCGCGTGCTGGGAGCAGGAGTTGGCTCTCTGCCCCGAACTCGCGACCTGGCGGCCCTACCTGCAGCAGAGCTTCATGCAGCTAGAGGACGCGACCGAGTATGGGCTCGTCGCCCACGCGGGCGGGCTGGCCGTCGCGGCGCGGCCACCGCGGGCCGCGCGGCCCGCGCGGCCCATGACCTCCAAGCGGCACTCCCTCCTTCAGCTCCTGCGCGGCGCGGCCCAGCCCAGGCCCGCCGCCCCGGCCCTCCAGGCGCCGCCGGCGTAAGCCTTGGGAGGCCACCGCCACCTCCTGCGCGCGCTCTCTCTCTCTCTCTCTCTCTCTCTCTCTCTCTCTCTCGCGAGTAGGCTAGGTTCGTGGGCCCTGCCCCGAAGAAGCCACGGCTGTTCGCGCGCTAGGCGCCCCGGCCGAGCGTCGTCCTGACTCATTAAAGCCCGAGCCCACGCAGCAGGCACCACCACGCCTCCCTCCCGCTCCACCACGCCCCCCTCTTCTCCCTTCCGCCGGTTTCCCCCTCCTCCCCCCCTTCCCTCCGCCGGGTGTCTGGGGGGGAGAGGGCGAGGTTGCGTGTATCAGACTCGCCTGGACGCTGCCGGCGGGGAGTGCCGTCTACGGCAATGGCACGGCCGCCCGCCGCCGGCGCCTAGCGCAGGGAGGGGGCTCCCCTTTCTGGGTGTTCTGGGGCGATGGCACGCCCGCCCAGAACTGCAGCGACGCGGAGCCCTGCACGCACACGTTCGCGGTGGCCGGCAACGTCACGGTGCTCGTGGACGGTCCCGTCGTAGACTGGGCCATGACGCCGGCCTGGCGCGAGCAGCTGACGAGTTGCGTCGAGCTGCGGCGCATCCAGCAGTGGGGTGGGCTGCAGCTGGCCCCCAGCACGGGTTACCACTTCTACGGCGAGGAGTCGCTCGTCTCGTTGCCACCCCTCGCCGGCCTGGATACGTCGCGTGTCCGGAACCTGGCCTTCAGCTTCGCCCGCCTGTCGGCGGACGCGTGCTTCGACGTGTCGGGCCTGCGGACCGACTCGGCCGAGACACTGCGCGCGGCGTTCGCGAATTCGTCGTGCCTGGCCTTTGCCGACGTCAGCAACTGGAACCTGTCGCGCGCGACGGACGTGTCGTGGCTGTTCAAGGGCACGCGCGCGGCCACCCTCCCCGGCCTGGCTGCTTGGCAGCTGCCGCGCTTCAGGTACGCCACCGGCCTGTTCTCCGGGGCAGCCTCCTTACGGGCCGACTTGTCGCGGTGGCAGCTCGACCACGTGGAGGACGCCGCCAGCCTGTTGGCCGACGCGCCGCTGCTGGTACAGAACCTGAGCGGTTGGGCCGTCGCGCTGACGCCCCGGGAGTGCCTCCGCTTGGTGCGGTCGTCGAACCTCGCCAACTGGCAGGCGCCGCTGGCGTGCCAGCGCTGGCTGCCCTCCGAGACGCCGTCGGCCTCGGTCACGCCCAGCCGGACGCCGTCTGCCTCCGTGACGCCCACCCGGACGCCATCGGCCTCGGTCACGCCGTCCGTGACACCGACCGCTTCCGTGCGCCCACCAGCTCGGTGACACCCACCGCTTCCGTGACGCCCAGCGGCTCGGTGACACCCACCAGCTCCGTGACGCCCTCCGTGACGCCGACCGTGTCAGTGACGCCCACGACCTCGGTGACGCCCACGCCTTCACAATCGCCCGGCGCCTCGACTACCTCAACCGCGTCACCTTCGCTGACAGCCTCGGCGACGCGCACCAGCTCCCCAACCTTGTCAGTGACGCCGACCATCTCCGTGACGCCCAGCACCTCGGTGACACCCACCACCTCGGCGACACGGTCCGCGACGGCGACGCCGACGCCCACCGTTTCCGTGACGCCGACCATTTCCGTGACGGCGACGCCCACCATTTCCGTGACGCCGTCAGTGACGCCATCCGTAACGCGCACGCCTACGATTTCCGTGACACCGTCCGTGACGCCGTCCGTGACGCCCACGATTTCCGTGTCGCCCACGATTTCCGTGTCGCCCACGATCTCAGTGACGCCGTCAGTGACGCCCACAATCTCAGTGACGCCGTCCGTGACGCCCACGATATCTGTGACGCCTTCCGCGTCGCCCGACGTCAACGAGTGCGCCCTGGGCGACAACGGCGGCTGCACCGCCAACGGGGTCTGCACCAACACATACGGTTCCTTCTACTGCACTTGCAACTCGGGCTACGTCAACCAAACGCAGTTGACTTCGCCTGGCACACTGTTGGGCTGGGCTGTCAGCGTCAGCGGCACCGCTGCCGGGGGCGGCAGCGCAAGCACTGCCACGGACGGCCGCACTTCCACTACGTGGACTGGTAGTTCGACCTATCCAACATCAAAGGTAAACAGCGTCTGCTCAGGCTCTGCTAGCTCAGGGTCCACCACAAATGGAATAACAGGGGCTTACGTGCAAATAACCAGGTCAGACAACGTTCCCGCAGTAGTGTGGTCGGTTGGGATCGTTTCTTATCAGCGCACACTTGCTAACGGTGTTAACGGCTGCACGGCTCCAAGTGGGTGTCTGGAGATTACTGCCGTGGAAACGTTGCAAATCTATGGGTCCAACAACCCCGGCAGGCAGCAGCACCGACCACGTGCAGCGGTGCCATACGGTTGAGGGCATTGCCAAGCGCTTCAAAAGCGAAGACCGCCTAGCAGAATTTCTAGCGGCCAGGGGCTGGGCCTTCGACCGCGACTTTAACAATTCAATTTTCTACAAGCATTGCGACTCCCAGCTTACGCCAAAAATAACTGGGGCAGTGAGCGCGCGGCCCGACTTTCATTTGCTCAAGTTCCAGTCGCTGCCCGCCGACCGCAAGTGTCTGCTGCTGCTGTGCAACGACGAGTTCGCGCACCGGCGGTACCGCTGCGAGCTCGGGCGCATGCTCCAGATCAACACTGCGCTAGCGGCCAACCCGAATTTTCGAAATATGCCAGGGGCAGGGCCGCTGGCGCTCGCCCCGGCCGTGCCAAGGAGCCAGGTGTGCCGCTGGCTACGGGTTCACTTGCCTTGGGCGCGGCCCCCGCGCGCCTTGTTGGCTTTGCCGCTCGGGTGCGTTGTAGGCAAAGACGAAGCAGTTGCTGAGCCGCCGTAGGAAGTCTGGGCAAGACCCGGGGGACCCGACAGCCTCCGCATACATCTCGTCTTGCTTTCCCCCCTTCAGAGCCTCTGGATGATACAAGAGGTACTCTCGCAGCAGATTTGGTGCTTTTTCCGTCATTCCATGTTTACTTCGTACGGCCTCCTTCATTGCGTGCTGACTTTGTACGGCCCTCGTGAAACAGTCGTTCGCCCGTCCGGGCACGAGGCTGGCCCAGGCTAGGTCCAGCTGCAGCAGGCCTACGCCAAAAGCTTCAGCCATGCCAGGATTATCTGAGGCCTGTGCTTTGTTACTTTGGGTGAAATCATCTAGCTC
This sequence comes from Paulinella micropora, assembly GCA_019918135.1. Classification (NCBI taxonomy): domain Eukaryota; phylum Cercozoa; class Imbricatea; order Euglyphida; family Paulinellidae; genus Paulinella; species Paulinella micropora. The sequence continues at coordinate 70,548 of WBZZ01003591.1, forward strand.
CCGCTTGACCTCAAAGAAAGTGGCGTGCGCGTCGCAGCCCGGCCCGAAAACCTCCAGTTGCAATTTGGTGAAACGGGGCACTTGCTGGCTGACGTAGATTTGCTCCAGCGCGCGCAGCACGCGTGCGCTGCGCTGTGGGCTGCCCCGGACCAGGATCTCACCTCCCACGTTCAGCACAATGACCGTGATCTCCTGGGACTGCTGGCTCTGCGACAAGAGGAAATCACGCATGCACTCCTGCATGTTGCTGTCATCCTGCGGACTCGGTGCCCCCGTCGCAAAGGGGAACAACCACGCCTCCACGGGCGGTGGTACCCCCATTTTTGCGAATTCTTGTTGGGCCTGGTAGGTCGCAATCGGCTCCTGTACGAGGGCGCCATCCGCGAAGGTGGCGGCACTAACCAGCTGGGAGACCTTTCCCTCCGTTCCCTTGGGCATCATAGCACGGAAATCTTGGACCAGTTTTTGCATGGCGGCTTCGCTCTTGGGGTTGACTTGGAAGCAGCGGTGCTTCCCCGCCGGCTGTGCCACCGCCTTTAACCACTTCTTTGCCTCCCGCCCGTCGGGTAGAGGCCTGCGCGCGAGCCCTGGCTGCTGCAGGTTGCGGCTTCCTGTCATGAGATTCCCTATGTAAGCCTCGCGAGTGTAGCCCGCCGTCAACGTTACCCACCGCCCCCCCGACTGCAGCGACCCGACAGCCGCGCGCACCAACGCCGACATGTAGTCGTGTCCCCCGCCGGCCCCCACGACTATCGTCAGGGCCTGGTTGTTCTCCCTGACATGTGGTGGTGAACACTTCAGGGAAGTCCGCACGAACTGGGAGAAGAGCACAGCCCCTTCCGCCGCTCCCTTTTCTGGCTTGCGCGGTTTCAGTACATGGCAGACGTCGCACTGCTTTAGCCCTGCCGAGTGGTGGGGCGTCTCCATAGCTGCCGGTGTTTGCTTAGTTATGGCGTTCGGGCGGGCCTGGCACCTCGCACTCACGCTGGGCGGCGGTGGTGTCCACAGTAAGGGAACGCGGGGAAGGCGGGGGGAGGGAGGGGGAGGGGGACGGGGGGCCGCCCGCCGAGAGGACGGCGAGGGAGAGAGAGGGTGGCCAGCGCAGAGGCGGGCGCGCAGGAGGCAGGCCCCTAGCCCCAGGACGGCGGCCACGCCGGCGGCCAGGAGCAGGCCGCGCGCCTGCCAGCGCCAGAGCGCCACACCAAGCTCCACGCCGAGTGCCAGCCAGAGCGCCACGCCGAGTGTTACCGCCAGCACCAGCCAGAGCGCCACGCCGAGTGCTCCTCCAGCACTAGCCAGAGCGCCACGCCGAGTGTTACCGCCAGCACCAGCCAGAGCGCCACGCCGAGTGCTAACTCCAGCACTAGCCAGAGCGCCACGCCGAGTGTCACCGCCAGCACCAGCCAGAGCGCCACGCGAAGCGCGACCCCAAGCTCCACACAGAGCATCAGCCAGAGCGCCACTCGAAGCGCTACGCCGAGCCTTACCTCCAACAGCAGCCGGAGCGCCAGCATGAGTGCCACACGAAGTGCGACCCCAAGCTCCACACGGAGCATCAGCCAGAGCGCCACCCGAAGCGCCACGCCGAGCGTTACCTCCAGCACCAGCCGGAGCGCCAGCCAGAGCGCCACGCGAAGTGCGACTCTAAGCTCCACTCCGAGCATCAGCCAGAGCGTCACCCCTAGCAACACCCCGACTGCGACGCCGAGTGCCACGCCGAGCGCCACCCCTAGCAACACCCCGACTGCGACGCCAAGCGCCACGCCGAGCGCCACGCCTAGCAACACCCCAACTGCGACGCCGAGTGCCACCCCTAGCAACACCCCGACTGCGACGCCGAGTGCCACGCCGAGCGCCAGCCAGAGCGCCACCCCTAGCAACACCCCGACTGCGACGCCGAGTGCCACGCCGAGCGCCACCCCTAGCAACATCCCGACTGCGACGCCGAGTGCCACGCCGAGCGCCACCCCTAGCAACACCCCGACTGCGACGCCGAGCGCCACGCCGAGCGCCAGCCAGAGCACCACCCCTAGCAACACCCCTAGCAATACCCCGAGTCCCACGCCAAGTGCTACTCCCAGCAACACCCCCAGCAACACGCCGAGTGCCACGCCGAGCGCCAGCCAGAGCGCCACGCCGAGCCACTGGGGCACCCAGCCTTTTGTCGACACTGACCTGTCGGGGCTAGGTACTACTCAGCACACTGCCTCCGGCCTGCCCGAGCCCGTAGCCAGAATAGCCGTCAGGGTACCCGCCAGGCTGGCGTGGGAGACCGAGCCTCCGACCGAGGAGGGTTCTCTATCCTGGAGCCAGGAGGAAAGGTCGCTGCAATACACCGAGAGTGACTGCCTGCCTACCGGCGTGCTGAGCTCGCCGGGCCTACCGTCTAGGCACGTCGTGGCGGGGCCGCAGGAGGTTTCGCTACTAGCGCTGGATTTTCTGTACGCGACGGGGTGCAACTTCCACCGAGTGCAAACAGGCACGATCGATGACTTTTATGGTTGGCTGACGGTCAGGCGCCAGCGCTCCGTGAAGTGGTTGGGGCTGGGCCAACAGCAGAGCGTCACCACGCTCCTGGGTTTCTGTATTTCTCTGCGAAACTCCTTCGCGCTGCCCGCCGGCCTACTGGACGCCAACTGTACTCCCGCCCAAGGCTTCGGCTGCCCGTTACCCACCGCACAGCTGCAGACCATTCTGGTACAGCCCGCCCGGCCCGAGGGACGCCGGGCCCTGCAGGACGCGTCTTACCGGCTACAGCTCGAATCCTGCGGCCCGTGCCCCCACGGAACACGGCGCTGCTGGTGGAGGGAGAGCGGGCAGAGGTAGTCTTGGTCGACGACGGCCGTGTGGTCCTGGCCCGCGCGGCCTGGACCCTGCCCTGCCCCCCGGCCACGAACACCACCGGCTGGTTCGAGGACGTCCACGTCCGGCACCGGACCGTGTGTGTCGGGCTCAACGTCTACGTGGGCTGCTGGCAAAAGTCGGAAAGCCTGTGGACCGAAACCTTTACTTTCCGGGCCAACGTGACCGAGGCGTGCAGGGGCGGGGTAGCCGGCGGCCGGCCGCCCACCCCGCCCCCCCCCGGCGGGGCTCCAACCCCTGCCAGCAAGCACCCGGGGGCCGACCGAGCGCCGGGCGGCCCCCGCCGCGGCCGGGCTCGGCGTGAGTAACCAGACTCAGAGCCCCTGGGGGGGGGGGGGGGCAGGCAATAGCAACAATATCAACAACAATGGCAACAACGGCAACAACAATAACAACAACAGTAGCAATAACGGCAACAACGGCAACAACAATAACAACAACAGCAGCAATAACGGCAACAACGGCAACAACAATAACAACAACAGTAGCAATAACGGCAACAACGGCAACAACAATAACAACAACAGCAGCAATAACGGCAACAACGGCAACGACAATAACAACAACAGTAGCAACAACAATAACAACAATAAACAACAACAACATACCAAGCGCCACGCCGAGTGTTACCTCCAGCACCAACCAGAGCGCCACACCAAGCTCCACGCCGAGTGCCAGCCAGAGCGCCACGCTGAGTGTTACCGCCAGCACCAGCCAGAGCGCCACGCCGAGTGTTACCGCCAGCACCAGCCAGAGCACCACGCCGAGTGTTACCTCCAGCACTAGCCAGAGCGCCACGCCAAGCGCCACGCCGAGTGCCAGCCAGAGCGCCACGCCGAGTGTTACCGCCAGCACCAGCCAGAGCGCCACGCTGAGTTTCAGCCTGGGCAAATTGCAGCCGAAGCAGTCGCGCCTGTCTACCAGGGCACCGCGCCAGCGGCGGCAGGCAGTGCTCTCGAAGGTGTGCAGGCAGCGCTGGGGGGGCACGTTACAGCTGGCAGGGTAGCCGTGGGGGGGCTGGTGTAGTAGTTGTCGAGGAAGCCGGCGTTGGGCTGGTTGAGGCAATACTCGGGCTCGTCCTCGGAGTACTGGTAGTAGTCGGAGCAGTCGACCGAGACGAAGGAGCCGCAGCGGCAGGTGCCGGTGCGTTGGCCGAAGCGGTAGTCGACGACGCACTGCCCCTTGTTGTTGCACGTAGCGCCCGAGCCCTTGGACTGGGCCGCACGGCAGCCGCTGCGCACGTCGAAGCTGCAGGCATCCTGGCGCAGGGAGCGGGGGATCCGCGCGATGCCGTTGGGGCCGAGGCTGAGCAGGGCGGGGTCGGTGTTGGGGAGCGCCAGAAAGTCGGAGTAGCAGGAGCAGCGACCTTGTTGGGCGAGGCACAGGCCGCGGTCCCAGCCACAGGGCGGCTGGTTGGTGTCGCGCTGCACTGAGTCGGGTTCGGGGTCGGGGGCCGCCCAGCTGCTGCCCAACGCCTGCCGCGGCTGGCCTTGGTCCTCCTGCTGCTGCTGCTCGGTCTGCAGCTGCGACTTGACCCAGTCGAAGCTGGAGCTCACCGGTTGCGGGCAGAGTGGCTGGTAGCAGCTGGTCCAGACCCCGGCACCGTCGCCCCCGGGCAGGCGGACGGGCTCTAGGTGCCAAAGAGTTCTGTTCAGGTCGGTGCAGGTGGCTGTCCAGCGCGGGGCTACGCGGTCGGGCCAGTGCGTAAAGGCATCCAGTAGGGCCCAACTGCGCCAGGACCAGTAGGCGGCCCAGGACCAAGGGGACGCGAACACCAGCCGAGAGCACGGCGCGCCGTCCGCTCCCTCCGCGAGCAAGGGCTCATGCCGCAGCAGTTCATCTCCGCCCCAGATTCCGTCGGCCGGCCTGCCGGAGCGTGCGTCCTTCAGAGAGGGCACCGCGTAGCGGCAATTGCAGGTGCTCGGCTCGCTAAGCCCCTCGAGGCGGAGGCTGAGCCCCCCCCAGTCCGGGATGTGGTAGCGAAAGAGAGCGTAGGGCCCCACTTCGGTCACCACCAAAGGGTGCTCGCCCTCTCGGAAGCGCATCTGTTGTGAGTCGGCGTACCCGCAGGCTGACCGGCCGTCTTCCACCAGCTGCGCGACGTTGTTCACTAGTTCGCTCTCGCCCGGCCACGCGCGTCTTCCGGCGGGCGAGGCAAGAGAAGAAGTGTTGGCTCCGCAACTTTGCTGCAACCAGGCCTGCAGCGCCGCGGGCCCCCCCCCGCCCTCGCGAGCGGGCGCGAAATCCAGATCTCGCGCCGTGCGGCAGCCGTCGGGCAGTCCCCAGTGCAGGGCGCACGCGGTGGCAACGTCGCCCCCCCCCGTGCCCTCGGAGTTGTTCCAGCAGAGCCTAGGCAGTGCGCCGGTGCGGGCCAGGAACGTGTGCCGGCGCAGCAACACGTCGCGGCTGGCCTCTCGTTCTAGGTCTACGCGCAGCAGCGCATGCCGCACGAGGGTGTAGGCTGGCGAGCTGCTGGAACAGGGCGCGGACTCTTGGAAGTAGACGCTGCTGGTGCTCTTGTCGACCCAAGCCCGTGGCTTGTCGTAGTCGCCCCCACCTACCCCCACCCCGCGTCCGCCTGCGCGCAGAAGCCTGAGCAGCTCCGCGCAGAAACCCACTGCCCTCTTGGTTGCGTCGTAGGTCGCGAACACCCCGCTCCCGAGCAGCGCGGTGGCGGCGGCACAGGCGCTGGTGGTGGTGGTGGTAGTGGTGGTGGTTGTGTTTGTTGTCGTGTTTGTTGCCGGCGTCGGCGGCGCCGCTGCGGCCCCGCAGAGCTTGGTCAGCCATTCGGCTTCGTCGTTGCTGTTCAGCAAGCCCTTCGCGACAGTACCATCAGGGTCACGCGGTAGAGAGTGAGCGGCGGCTAGGGCGCGCCAGCTCTCTAGCAGCGACACGGCGCCGCGCGCTGCGGCGGCGCGGCTGTTGCCGCGGAGCCACCCCCAGTCAAGGAAGCGTTGACAGAGCTGGTTGACGCGGCGGTCCAGCCCCAGCGAGGCGGCCGTCTGCATCGGCAGGGAAGACACTAGCTCGTCACCCTCCACCCACAGCTGCTGCTGGGGCACGGGGTGCATAAAGTACCTGAAATCCCGATCGGCGCTCAGCCAGTGTGAGCGGCCGGGGTCGGCGCTGAGCAGAAAGTCCAGCGGATAGTTGAGGGGTCGATCGCTGAAAAAGACTCCGCCGTTCTTGAAGACCACTATCCCCTGGCAGCGAACGTCTTCGTAGCAGCGCAATTTGTCGGCCTCGCCAATCGTCAGCTGGGCGAGCCCCAGCCCACCTACCCTGCTGTGGGCCGTGCGCTCGACCCACAGGTTGGGGCGGCAGGGACCCAACTGCTGCCAGTCTGCCTGCTCCAGGCGCAGGAGCTCGTCGCGCCAGCGCACTCCCGGCCACTGCAGCCAGCAGGCGGGCGCGGCCGTGGAGTCGGGGCGCGCGCAGGCCCAGCCGCGCGTGCCTCTCGCGGTTTCGGTCGCGTTCGCGCTCGCGTCCGCGGGCCCGGGCACTGGGACTAGCCCGCCGGGGCAATGGACTGTGCACAAGGGCAGGCCGCGCCCGGGCTCTACCGCGCAGACAGGCACGGCCCCCCCGCTTCCGTCCGCGCCTAGACACCAATGGCGCCGGTCGCTGTCCCCGCTGGAAGACAGGGCCTTGTTGTACTCTATTGCTTCTATCTTGGGGTTTAGCCCGAAGCTCCAGAGACCGGCCAGATAGCGGCGCAGGGCGGGAGGGAGGTCGACCGAGGGCGCGGGGTCCGTCCCCCGCGCATAGTGATCGAGCAGCAATAGCCTGGACCCAAAGTCCGGCAGCTGCTGCTCCAGCCAAACCAGGAGAAGTTCGTCGGGCGATACCAAACCCCTGGAGCCGCAGTCCATGCCCGCGGCCGGGGGCAGCGAAAGATTTTGCAGGGAGGCTAGGCAGGCGCGCAGCTTGGCCAGGGGCTCGGTCCGCCGCAGGTCCTGTTCCTGTAACAAGCAGGTGCGCCGGGCCAAAAAGGCGGGCAACAGCCCCTGGCCGACGGGGTTCCAGTGCACGCCGCAATCACAGCTCGTTAACCCCCTGCCCCCCTCGTCTACGAGGCCGCGCTTGGTGCAGTACGGGTCGCGCCACCTGTCGCGCACAAAGCCGGGCACACAGGACAAGACCCCGCCCAGGTCGTTGCAAACCCCAGCCAAGTAGCTGCAGCGGTCGCGGGCGAGCAGAAAGCCTGCCAGCAGAGCAGGGCAAGAGACGGCAGCCGTGGCCGGACCGTTGGGGTAGAGACTGTTGTTGTGCCGACAATAGATGTAGTCCCCCGGCTGGCGCAGGTTTAGCATCATGTCTAGCCTCAGCGCCCTGAGCAGGGTCGGGTCCAGCTGTTTCCGCTTCAGAAAATCCTCCGTGACCAGCTCGCAGGTGATGTCCGTCCGGCCGCACCGGAGGCTGGCTGCGTGATAGAACGCCTGCAAGCACAGGCCATCGTCCTCCAGGGCGGGAGCCAGCCCCACAGGCTGTGACGCACGCGACGCCGACCCCGACCCCGACCCCGACCCTGAGTCGTCGTCGTCGGCGGCCGCCACCGCCTCGGCTACTTGGCAGTATGCACGACACTGTGTCTGCATTACGGAGCACCATGTAGGGCTGAACCCCGCGCCGGCGCGCTCCGCCGAACTAAGCCAACAGCCCGACCTGCCTCCTCCCCGGGCACCGCCTGCCGCCACTGCCGCCGCTACCGCCGATGCTGCTGCTGCTGCTTCCTCTTGGAGGTCACCCGCCGCCCGAACGCTCCAAAGACCCGCCAGGGAGCTCAACCACCAGTTACCACCCAGGAGCCGGGGGAGCGCGAGGGCGCCGCAGCTGCCATCTAGCTCGCACTCTTTCACGCACTGCAAGGCCCGACAGAAGTCCTGGGGTACACAGTGGACAACAATTTGGCCGCAAGGCACCAGCAGGCCGCCGGAGCTGCCCGACCGCTCGAGTTTCTGGCTCGTGATCAACGGCGGTCCCGCCTCCCCGCGCCCGGCGGTGCGGGGAGGGGCCGGTGCGCAGGCCGGGGGCAGGGCGGCTCCCGCCAGCAGAGCGGTCCCGTCCCCTGTCCGCAGTACACAGTAGCTAAAACCTCGCCCTTGCAAGGCCTCCAAGAGCGCCGCCCGCGGCCAGCGTCAGCCCTGCTCTTGTTCCGACCACAGACAAGTGCCGTCGGGGGCGGCGCGCCCCCGCCGCGTCGTCCAGTTTCCTCTGGGGACGGTGCGCGGGCGGGTCTGCGGGGCAGGCGGCCAGGAGGCTGGCACAGGGCTCCGCGAGCAACAGGCGCAAGCAGTCGAGCCTGCACTGCACAAACTGCCATGGGCTGTCGGGGGTGGACACACATTCGTAATCTGTTGCGGTTCCCACACACGTAATCTTGCTGCTGTTGCACGCCAGGGACAGCCGGGGTGGTCTGGCCCACGGGTGCAGGCGGGCGCAGTCCCACCAGGCTGCCAACTCTGCCGGCTCCAGCCCCGGGTCGGGTGGAGTTGGGAGCTGCGGCTGGCACAGGCGGCTCCCACAACTCACGTTAGCCGAGGGAGGACAGGCCGGGAGGGTCGACGGGACGGGCCCGCCCGCTTGCTCGGCGTCCGCCGAGCAATCCTGCATCTGCAATAAGGGCCACCCCCGCCGCAGCTGTTGGTCCAGCGGCCGAGGGCGCGGTCGCGCCTGCGTGCAGTAGCGGACCAGCAAGGGGCAGGCACTGCCGGGAGCTATGGGCCACGGCAGCAGCAGCCCGCACGGCGACGACGACGGTGTACCCCACAGGCACACCGCGCCCACGTAGCTGGTGACGTTCGGGCCTGTGCCACTCGCGCTCTGGACGGGGCCGGGGCTGCAGCTTACCCGGGCCGCCCAGCCTTCCCCGCAAGTAAAAGCGACCGACAGGCTGTCGTTAACCACTAGCGGCAGTGGTTGCAGTCCCTCGCCTGCCCGAGCCTCCCCGGGTGCACAGTAGGCTGGAGCTACCCCCGCCGGCTGGTAGTCGAGCGTGCTGCCCACCCAGAAAAAGCAAGCGCCAGCCGCCAGGGACGGCGGTGGTGGCGAGGACGCATTGCTCGCACGCTGGGGCGCGCGGCACACGGACAGCTCGCCCTTGTCTAGTTGCAACTGCGCACACTCACCCCTAAGCGCGCTGTTCACTGCTGCCACGGGGACGGCCGCCGAGAACCAAGACAGCCGGTCGGTTCCGGACCAGCACGCGTAGGCGTCGTCGCTCGCCGACGGCGCGCAGCGCAGCTCGTGGTAGGCGCACTGCCACGCAGTCCCGTGTTCACAGTAGTAGGGACAGTTGCGCAACACAAGTTCCTCCGCGGGAGGCCGCTGCGACGCCCACCCCCGGCACTGCCTGCACAGCAGCCCCTGCACCGCGGCGCTCAGGCTATGGGTGGAGAGCCAAGCCAGCCAGGGGTAGCTTGCGGCCAAGCGCGAAGACGCTAGCGAATCCGCGGCCCAGAAGGCAGCGGCGAAGCCGCCAGCAGCTAGGGTGGGGTCCGCCGCCGAGGCAGAGGCCGAGGCCGACGCCGAGGCGGCCGCCCGCACGACGGAGCCGTCCACCCAACCCGCGCAGGCCGGATAACAGCCCGCGTCGCCGGCACACCACCGGGCGCCGGCCCCCACGTCCTCGCAGACAAGCTCAAGCCAGCCGGCGCTCGAGACCGGGGCTGGCGCCAGCTCGCAGAAAGAGTTGCCGGCACGAGAGTCCGCGGGAGCTACGCGGAGCGGGAAGGTGCAGTTAAAGTCCATGCCCGGCCGTGACACGGCCCGGCGCAGCAGGCGACACCCCCACCCCCCCCAACGCCTCCGAGGGCACCCGCTCCTGCCGCAACCAGAAGAGCCCGGCCAATTCCCCCGAACAGTTCCAAAAGCCCAGGCTGGCCGTCGAGGGTGCCTCGGCCTGCTCACAGACGATGCGCAGACCCGCGGGCCCGCAGGGCATTTCTACCCGTGGCAGCAGCTCGCAAAAGCGCCCCCCCAGCTGGTCGCTGCGCCCCAGCCGGAACGGAAAGCTGCAGCTAAGGCTGCCCGCCCCCGCGCGTGCCTGTGCGCACAGCTCCGCCGCGGGGCCCGCTTCGGCTGACACCTCCACCAAGCCCTGGCTTGGCAGAGAGGGTGGGAGCGCCTAGCGCGGACCAGACCAGCGATGCATCCAGCAGGGCAGGCTCCGAGCCGCCCACGGCCGGCCAGCGATCGTAGTTGAACAGGTACGCGCAGCCCGGCGCGAGGTTGGCGACACCAGCGTCCGTGCGCTGGTAACGAAACCGCAGGCGGGCTCCGTCGGGGCAGGTAAGCAGGAGGTCTGGGTTCTGTTCCCTGAGCTGTGCTAGCTCCGACGGCGGCAGACCGCTTGCAGACGCGGGCGGCCTGCACGAGGGGGCGTACTTGCACAGGGTCAGCGGATCCTGCAGACCCGTCAAGGCCCCACAGGACCACACAGTCGACGTGCCGAGCGGGCGCTCTTCGGTAGGCACTCTTTCCTGTTCGGTCCCCCACCAAGAGGCCTCGCGGAATTCCCCCGTCCGTGCCAGCAGGGCATAGTAGCGCCCCGCCGGGAGGAGCGGGGGACGCAGCACACAGAACCGCACGCCGTCGCCCACCAAACCCGCCCGGCAGGCGCAGCGGGGCCAGGTGTCAATCAACAGGCACAGGGCCCCCTCGGCGCAGCGCACAAACTCGCAGCGCACCAGCCCCGGTGATGTCATGCTGCGGCTCGTCTTCAGCACCGGCACGCGGTACACAAAGGACTCGGAGTCGGTGCTCAGCCCCGGCCCAACCGTACTCAACAGGCGCACCAGGAGTATGTTGTAGCTTTCACGCTCGTCGTGGTTAAGCTTCCAACAGGCGGTGCCCGTGTAGATGTCGTCGCTACTGCCCGGCAGCGGCATCGACACGTCGAGCTCAAAGTTCATGCGCGGGTTTTCCGGGTCCTGCCGCAAGTAACGAACCCAGCGCCCGCCGGCACCCAGCGCGGCCAGCCGTAGGTTGGGCCAGGTGCTAGGCGAACAGTAGGACACCTGCTGTACCTCCCGGGCGATCACGTCGGCCAGATAGGTGCTCTGCCGCGGGTTGCTCGCGCTGCTAGGCGGGAGCATTATCAGCGCGCCCGAATTTAAAACTACCAGCGCTATGCCCTGCAGCGGGATCACCAGGCACTGCTCCACTTGCTCCGAAACAAACGTCGGTTCCCACAGCTTTCTCTCCCTGAACACATACGAAGGCACGCCCGCGTTATCCGAAGACTGCGACGCTTGCAGCCACACCTGCAAGTTGCAATAGCCTAGCAGCCCCAGGTCGTCGTCTGCGTTCTCGCCGCCCAGCGCCAGAGCCGACAGACCCTCAGACCAGACCGTAGCACTACCCGCCCGCGAACCGGGTAGCAACTCCCCTGCGTAGGCTAGGAGCGAACCGCCCGCCCAGCTATACAACCCGTTCTCTACCAAGGGCTCCGCCGGCGCCGTCTCCCCAGCCAGTGCCTCGCTACTCCATTCGATCGCGAGCGATCCTACCGCACAGGGGGACACCGTAAACCATAGCGGCCGCTGCTGGCTGCTGCTGCTGTTGCTGCTGCCGCCACCGACCGGCGCTAGGGCTTGGAGAGGGGCTAGCAGCAGCCGGCAGCCGGGGGGCAACAGCACGCCCGCCCCCGCGCCTGCCAAGCCAGGAGGTGGGCCAGGCGCCCAGCGGCCTCCAGGCGTAGACAGCGGGGCTGCCGACCAGAGCCAGACCCGCAGCCTGGCTACTAGCCTCGGCGCTGCGGCCACGGCAGCTTCCAGCGTGACACCCCACATAGCGCCGTTGCGCACCTGCAGCGCGCCGTGCAGCGCCTCCTCACTCAGCACAAACGTAAATGACTGGAGCCAAACGCTGCTATACACAAACGCGTACGTCGTCACCCGGGCAGAACCGCCGGCCTGGTAAGCAAGCACCACGTCGTCTAGCCCGTCCAGGTCCAGGTCGCCCAGCGCCAGCCGGGGCTCACGAAACAACAGCGCACCGGCCTTCACCGACAACAGCGTGTCAAACGGCAGTTCTCCCAGGTCCAACCTCAGCTCCCAGGGCTGCAGCACATGGCAAACCAAACCCTCGCCGTTACTTGCGCGCAGCACGCCGCCCGGGCAGCTGTATGTCACCCCCGCGCCCTCGGTGTTGTCCCCGTAACCAACCGCACAGTATAGTGTGCACTCTCGCCCGTCGGGCGCCAGCCACCTGCACTGGTTGCCCACCATCATCGAACTATTGGGCAGTTGCCGCTGGCAGACATACGACACACAGCCCAGCTCCGTGTGGCCCTGCCACGTAGGGTCCGTAAGCCACTGCCCGTTCCTGGGGCACGTGCAGTTAAAGCTCCCCGCCAGGTTGGTGCACGTTGCGTTGGGGTGACAGTCGTGCGTCCCCAGCGCGCACTCGTCAACGTCCGAGCAACCGCTGACGTTCCACGTTGAGTAGACAGGGATAGCCCCCGCCCCGCTGGGAAACGCCACGTCCCGCGGACACTGCACCGTGACCTTTCCCCCCGCTAGGCCCCCCGTCGAGTACCCGCGCTGGCACAACACCGCACAGCTGCTCGTGTTCCGGGGCCCCTGGCACTTGCTAAAGTCATGCCTCAGCCGCGTGCTCGCGTCGCTGTTGCGCACGTCACACCTCACCTGATCCGGCTCCAAGCCGGTGCCGTCTAGGTAACAGATGCTCATCGGGGAGTTGGACCACATCTGCACGTACGGCTGGTAGAACGGCTGGCGACAAAACACCAAGCCACTGTCAGTCCAGTGTTTGTGTTCGCGGCCACCTCCATCAACGTGGCCACGTTGAGGGTTAGGTCCTTCAGGGTTTGGTTCCGATATTGTACTAGCTGACCATTCAAGCAATTGATGTCTGAGCCGCTATACGCCGTGCAGGGAATCAGCGGGTCAATAGTACACACCGCACGCCTGGCTTTGACTAGCAGCAAAGCCTCGGACAAGATCAGCACATGCGCGCCAAGCAACAGCAAGGCCAGGCGCTGCCACCCCGTTATCAAGCACATTTCTTGTTTCTTTCTTTCGCACACACTCTTTTCTCTCTCTCTCTCTCTCCTCTCTCTCTCTCCCTCTTTCTCTTTCGCCTGCTTTCCTTTTCTTTTGACAGCCCCACCGGGGGTACGTGTGTGTGGGGGGGGGGGGGGGGAGGCGGGAGGCAGGGGAGAAGGATTGTCCCCCCGTCTCCCCCGGGGGGAGAGGGAGAAAGAAAGAGAGAGGGAGGGGAAAGTGCAAAAAAAAATGTCAACACTCCTTTTCTCCTTTTTAATATTACTTGGGATTTCCTAACTCGCTCTCGCTAAGGCGAGAGAGCTACGCCGTAATGAGCCAGCATTTGCTTAGCTACGAGCTTCTCCACTGCAGCAGAATTGAACTTATGGTTCAGTGTCTCCTTCTGTGAATAGCCGAGGAGTATTTCCTTGTTAGAACATCCACGACGCCTAAAAGTACTAGTCCCTTTTGCCTCAAGTGCATGAGGCAAATTGATAAAAGAGTGAGGCAAATTCCAGCAAGTTTTATGCTTGTTTTCTGTATTTTATTGATAATTAAACATTACTAGATAATAAAAAATGAAATTTAAATGAAATTTCAAGTTGGTAGGTAGTGAAAAGAAGCAAATATGGATGCAAAAAAAAGTGACATAGTGGCAAAATATTTGCCTCAAGTCTGCCTCGATTTTGCATCATTTTTGCATGAAAACTTATGTAATTTTCAACAAATAACTTTGTTTTAATAAAATAATGAATTTATATATGATTTTGTTGCATTTTTCACAAGAAA
>WBZZ01003592.1:0-26615 GCA_019918135.1 Paulinella micropora
TATCATTCCGGAGCCCGATTGGGAGGCCAAGCCGGTGCCTTTACGGGTGAGGAAAGTCAAACCCGTAAGTAAGGCGACGGATGGAGTGAATGAAATGAAAGCCGGAAAGTCGAAGGCTACTGCTTTTGGTGAGGGACTCATCAAGAGTGGGCTGTCGGATCGTAAAGATTTAAATAACAGTTTTGTTCTTTTGTCTGACTTGAAGGAACGCCTGGAGGCTATTGAGTTGCCGGAACATGCGTTATGCATTACTCAGGTTTACCGTTTGGACCTGGAGAGTGCATGCGATATAGCCAATGATACGTTGGCTGACATTAATATCGCGGGCGCGGAATTCATAACGGCAAATAGGGCGTGGTTGGATAAAAACATGTTGCCTATGAATGGAAGCATAGAAGGGGTGAATGGAAAAGCGAGGGCGGGGGTTACGGGAACGATGGTCTTGACCAGTGAACTCTACTCCGGTAAGTCCTTTGACATTCAGTTCTATGTCTGTCCGGAATATTCGGGGGGATTGCTGATCGGGTTCAAGCAGCTCAACAGGATGAATACATTAATTGACTGCCGGTCGGGTTTGGTGCACTATGGAATTAGTGATGATGACGCGGAGGATATGGTGAGGGGGCGGACAGCAGTTCCTCTCTTTCATGCGGATACTTACGCGGTATCGTTCACCAAGCTAGGGGCGACTAAAGGTGATGACCCACATGCAGTTGCGCGAAGCGCAAGGGTACAGTTGGTTATACCAAAGCCATATCAGCACCCAGCGTTGGACAATTATTACAAGGATTTCCAACCAGAGTACCGCGGGCTTGCGGGAAAGGCTAGGAAAGTTGTTCGACGTTGGGAAAAGGCAACGGTGGAGGACTTAATTCGGGGCCGGTGTATCCAGATTATGGCCTGCACTATGGAAGAACATAACATGGAAGTGGAGGCAGGGATGGATAGGTTCAGGGATGGAAAGAAGGGGCCTTATGTGTTCCTTCAGAACCGATACTACTTCCATGCGAAAGCATCACAGGGGAATAGGCCGTTGTTTGAACAGCTAATGGAAGCGCGAGTCTCAACGGGTGGAACGGAGGACGAGATTGTTGATTTTGTGGGGAACATGTGGGGTGACAAACCTCTTTGTCCACGGAGTTCCGGGGAGACGGCAAAGTTGCTTACGAAATATTTCGAGGGTGACGAACCGTTTTCCATGATCTTGCCGTTCCATGAAAAGGCGTTGTGGGCGGATGAGGTTTTGGACCGGATGATGGATCACCCGATCCCGGTGCCATCTAGAAAACAGCATTTGGTGATTGCTTGTACACTGGGCACTAGAAAACAGGGGTTGGCATATTGGAACTCACTTAAGGGGTGTGACCTTCAGAAAATACGGGAACTGGCGTTCACGTGCTTCACAGGGTTTTACACAAAAAGGGCGCCTATCCCGTATGCGTTGATTCTGGACCGAATGGCAAACCTGGGTAAATGGGATGAGTTTTCGGAAGTCAAATACCATCAAAAGGAGGTGGAGATGCCCTCCGAGGATGGCCTGGTGGAGGATGCGTGGTCGGACATGGCCGAGGCGCCCGAACTGAGGAGTCGGAAGGACGCCCAGTCATGGGACGATAGGATGGCTCAGATGCGGGCGGACTGGAAGGGGAGTGAAGAGGATCTTAAGAGCCTTCAGTACGTGATGGCGAAGGAAAAGGAGATCTTTGATCCGCCTAGGCCGGGAACGGTCAAGCATTTTGAGGCTCATCTCAGGAAGATTCCTGGGATGAATATCACGCATGCCTCTAGGAGATCTATCCTAGGCCGTAAGGAGGAGAGCATTGCCCAGGAAAAGGCGGAGGAGCTACAGGTTGATGATTTCACGGAGTTTTCGGACTCCCCGATTTCGTCACATGTACGCATGGTTCCGAAGCCGGATGGGGCACTGAGGTTTTGTGTGAATTACTATCGGGCGAACAAGATCATCGAGGGTGAGCGGTATCCGCTGCCTAAGATCGATGACTGTATGCGCAAGTTGAAACACGCGAAATTTTACTCGGTGTTGGACCTCAAGAATGGGTTCTGGGAGATCCCGCTCAGTAGGAAGAGCAGGTGGCTTACAGCGTTTGTGGTGGGGATGACGCTATACCAATGGAAGGTATTGCCCATGGGTCTGAGGAACTCACCGGGCATATTTCAGGCAGCGATGCAGAAGATGCTCGGACGCCAGTTTGAGGATGGAAGGGCAGGTTGGTTTATGGAGAAATATGGGCAAAAGGCGGAGGATTACGCTTTCTGTTACATAGATGATATAATCATATACTTCAATACCATGGAGGAACATCTGGCCCACATCCAGGATGTGTTCCGACGGGTGAGAGAGTTTGGTCTCAAGGTGAACTTGGACAAGTGCCAGTTTGCCACCCGACAGGTTACATACATAGGATATGATATCTCGAACGGGACGGTAGCGATTGCGGCTAAGAAGAGGGATGCTGTGGAAGGCATTAAGCGGCCTCAGACGCGGTCGGAGTTGTTCTCCTTCATTGCGCTTGCGCAATATTACAGTCAGTTCTTTCCGCATTGGTCGGATACGGTTAAGACGTTAAGGGAGCTGTACTTGAAAGGCGATATGCGGGAATGGACGCCTAAACAGGAGTAGACGTTCGAGTTCATTAAGGAAATGTTGACTCGTGATCCCAAGTTTAACAAGGATTGCATCTTGATGATGCCGGATGTGGATAAACAGTATGTGCTGGACACCGATGCGTCTAAGTACGCGGTCGGGGCGGTCCGACAGCAATACGATGATAAGGGGGTCTTGCGGCCGATCATGTACTTGAGCCGGAAGCTCAATAAGGCGGAACAGAACTACTGTACGAGGCAGAGGGAGGCCTTGGGGGTGGTTTGGTCGTTTATAAGACTCAGGGAATACTTATGGTGGTCACGGGATCTCGTGGTAAGAACGGACCACCAGAACCTTATGTGGTTGATGACGAACGATTGCACAGGCAGGCTGGCCAGGTGGCAGGCCTTGCTGTCGTGTTATGAATTCACCGTCAAGTATATTCCTGGCAAGAAGAATATTGTTGCCGACTCTTTGTCCAGGGTCAATACTCAACACCGCATGTCTGACTGCGATGCAGCAGATGGACGAGTTTGAGGACTTGGCGTTGAGGAAAGATCAAAAGGATATCTAAGACTTGCCGGCGAGCATGATCTTCTATGCCAATAAGGCTCACCCGGGATCTAGCCGAAAGGAGCCTAGGGTGATGGAGGCAAAGAAGGGGGAATATAGAAGGGTCATGATGTCTCAGTTGGAGCGGGAGGTTGGCCAAGCAGAGTGCTGCGGGGAGCATTTTGCGGAGGAGGCCGTACAACACATGAAGGAATATGAGGCTGATAAAGCCGCTATTCTGGATGAGGATAAGGCGGAGCATGAGTGCTACTGTTGCCAATGGCACGCGGCACCGGCGTCCGAACCTACGTGGAAGACCCGGGCGTGGAAACGGCTCCAGAGCCGGAGGTGACCTCAATAGAGCCGGTGGGAGCTTCGGGGGGTCGGAGCCGGATTCCAGGCCTCAAGTGGGAATCCAGGTAGAGGACGGTACAGTGCGTATCGCGTCGGTAGAGGTGGAGACAGTGCCAGAGGGACGATGAACAGTACAAGGACTTGATCCGGTACTTTTTGGTAAAGGACGAGCTGTTGCTGACGGAGAAAATCCGGTCACAGCTCAAGACTCTGGCATGGCGGGATGGTCTCCTGTGGTATATGGGCAAGACGGCGGAGACATCCAAGAACCCGGAGAGGTGGGTCTTATGGGTCCCAGCCAAACTGAGACAGATGATCTACGTAGCGTCGCACGTAGTCCCGTTGGTTAATCACCCGGGGGTACAGAGGACGCAGTGGATTATCAAAAGAAGATTCTGGTTGGAAGGGATGGATAAGTTCATAAAGGAAAGGGTCAAGGGCTGCACGACCTGTCAGATGAACAAGAGGCACCCAGTGGAAGGGAAAATCCCAGTTGGCAAATTTACCTTGCTGGAAAGGCTCTTTGAGTTTCTGCATGTGGACCACGTGGGGCCGTTGCCGCCGGTGGGACCGGCGAAGGATAAGTTCTTGATGACGGTCATTGATAGGGCGAGCAATTACGTCTGGGCAATACCGGTGCCTGACACAACGGCGGAGACGACAGCCAGGGAGCTGATCGATCGAATCCTATGTGTGGTAGGGGTCCCCAAGACGATCTGCTCGGACAGGGGGCCAGCCTTTGATAACGAGCTGATGGAAAGGCTCGCGAAGTTTTACGGGGTTCACTGGCAGTACGTTACACCGTACAATCCGAGGGTTAATGGCAAGATTGAGCGGGTGCATAGACCGCTCAAGTCGGCTCTAAGGACCTACTACAAGAAGAGTCAGCTCTTGTGGAGAGAGGTGGTCCCGAGCTTTGTTTTTGCTATGAACGCGATGCCATCGAAGGCTCTTGGAGCGGGGGCGGAATGTAGGTCCCCGCATCAGGTGGTGTACGGGCAGGAGCCGGTGATGCCCCAACACTTGGTATATCAGGATGGGCCTGGGCTTGTGATGGCCGAGGATGAGCTCTGGGGGGTTCGGATGCGGGTCTCCATGGAGGCCATGCAAGCGGTTAGACAAGCGAGGCTGGCGGAACAGACTCGTCAGCTGAGCAAAGAACCCTTGGAACAGGACTTGTCTATGGTGACGTATAAGCCAGGAGACATCGTCATGTTACACTAACCACAGGTTCCGAAGGGCATATCGTCTAAGATGTTTGTGCACTGGAAGGGGCCTTATCAGGTAGTGCAACAGACGGGGCCTTTTAACTATCGGATCAGGGGCAGGGGGGAGAACAAGATTGTTAATGTTCGGCGCCTCATCAAGTACGATCCGTTCCTCATGGAAAACGAGACGCTCCAGGAAGCGCTCGTCAGGAACAAGGGGGAGTTTCAGGACCCTCCTAAGTTAGGGACGGATAAGGAACCCGATGGTGGTAAACCCGGGGACGGACAGGGCCAGGGGAAGGGACAGGCACGGAGCTCCGAGGAGGGCACGGGCCCGGTAATCCCTGAAAAGCCCGAAACCGGGGAAAAGGGGTCAGTATCGAGTCGCAAGCCACCCACGGAGGCGGCTAAGAGAGCGGCGGAGAATGATCTGATCTATTCTGAACCGGGAAGTAGGCCGGGTAAACGTAGAAAAACGGATGTGCAGACGGAGCTGGAGGAGCCGGTGGTGCCCTCACGGAGGGAAGTCCAGCACAAGAAATGGAAGGAGGGTAATAAGGTACTGGGAATGACGTGGGTATTGGATCAGGTCTATCTGGTCAAGCCCCCAACCAGGTTCGTTACCAAAGGGGATAAGGATGTTCTCTTTGTGATGAAGGTGGTGGGACTGGCTAAGGACTCGAGAAAGACTCGATCGTCGGAGAGTGCACTTAGGAACCTTCCGCCTATGCTACAGTTTTACCGGTCTTGGGATAAGGATACGGTCGAGAACCGGATGTACCGCGAGTATGTCCCGGTATGGTGGGATGCTGCGAATAGGGAAGTATGGGATGCCAAGATAGATCCAGCCACGCGGAGGAGTGACAGGGATCACGAGGCATGGACCATATCGGCGTGGCCGAGGGGAGTGCTGGATTGCCCCTTCGAGTTACACGACGGGCACATTCCGCAGAAGGTTTGGGACGTGCTCAAGGGGAGCGGGGTAGATTTAAGGCTAGTTTGGGGTGCACACGCAGCGGAAACGGTGCGGGGGAAGAAGCACCCAGGCCTGAAGTGAGGGGAAGCATCGGGGATGCGACTTTGGGGGGAAGAAGGAACGGAATACGGGTCGGAAGTTGGGCACACATTGACCATAGCGTGTGGGAGATATGTACTGAGGGTCCTACTCAACGTTAAAACTTTACGGACACAGTACGAGGGAAACTCGGCGAGAGGGCCATCGTCGTTTTAAGGGTTGGACTTTGGGGTTCGGTCAATTCGGACTTCAGGGCCAAGGCAACATTCACATTTGACGGATTAGACAGGGTCTGGTTGGTGGTCGGTGAGACTATGGGACTGTGACTTCGGGGAAATCGCGCGCGTAGGGTTGAAGACGTGAGATGGTCGAGTGTCAGATTCACGATCTTCGGGCAACAATAAGTCTTGGAACTTAGCCCACATGAAGCACAAGCCTATAATTCGCTCTTGATAAGATTTGATCAGGGGTCGAGCTAGGGTAGCTCTTGGGGTGGTGGACAGTCGGCTGGGATTCCCCAAAAAGCCATTCCGAATCAAAACGGGCGCTACTGCAGTCCATCCGGCGACTTGCGAAAACCCACCAGCTCTGTCGCTCCATCAATGTCTCACTTGCTAAGCAAAAGCTGTTCCTTGCCCCCCCCCACCCTTGCTTGAAAAGGGCAACCCAACCGCGCTCCCGCGCGACTGTCCCGAAACGAAAGGTTCATCCCGTGCCAACACCAACACGTTTCCGGGCACTGAAACAATGCTGCGAACCCACCAAAAAGAAAATGGTTCGACACCCCTTCTGAACCAACAAAGGACCGACTGTCCACCCCGGCTGACCTCAACCGACCAGCAAACATGTCCACAGAAAACGAAAGTCAGACACCTACAAGCCCCAAAACTAGTGCTGGGCTGTGTCCCCCAACCGATTAAACATAAACTGAGAGAAATGCCCCACTACGGGGCTGTGTCCCCTACCTACCCCAAAAGGTCCAACGTCCGGTGTCTGTTCTTAACCAACTCCCTATGATGCCTATGTGTTGGTACGGAGAGGGGGCGATAGGGTACCAAACCTACCGCTCCTCCCCCACATGGCAAGCAACGAGTGAACTACACCAAGCTCAGGCCCGCCATCCTCAAAGCAAACCAGCCAACAAAAGATGGGTAAGGGGAAAAGGAAGGGATGTGAAGAAGGAAAAGAACACGAGGTCCCAACGCCTCACCAACCGACGGCAGACGTTGCTCCTGCCGACAACAAGGTTGCTCCCCCCCTTCACGCGAAGCTCAGGTCCGACCCATGCGGTAACCACCAACTCTCGCCAGACCATCAGAAGAAAGTGCTCGCACATCACAGTCAAAACAATCAATGAGTAAAAAACAAATTCCATGTCATCTTCCAATTGCAACCCAAGGAGAAAGAGGGAAGGAAGAAAAGGAAAGAAGGACTGACGGCATTGGGGTCTGTCAGGAGAGACAGACCCACCGATGGTGCAGCGCCATGAGCTCACCAGCTCCTTGCCCAAACGCTGCCCACGCGCAGACCCAAAGCCGCAACCCAAAATGTCGAAGAAAACAAGACCGAAGACAAGTCTCAGTGACATACCAAAGCCGAGGAAGGGGGAAAAGTCTCAAAAGTGAACGAGAAAGAATAGACAGCCGTAACAGCAAAGAACGTGCCATCAACTAATGTCAAAACCAAGATACTCACGAGAGCATTACAGAATAAAAATTAGCTCACCATCCACCATGATGCCAAGTATGTGTTTGTTTGTGTCAGTGTCTCAATGAACACTCCCCCTCAAACTGATAAGAAATATATAAAGGATGCACACAGAATGGGGCCGGGAGTAAAAGGAACAACTCGCTGACACCACACACAAACGCTAGCCCACACACCGGACAATCAAAGTCATAACAGCTGCATGAGCACCGCTCAACACATGAAAAATGTCTGCAACATACGTCATCCTTGTTGTCAGCTAGTTCTACCTTGGACTCTGATGGGAGACCGGAATCTGGACGGTGAATGTCTTTTTCTTCCTGTAATTCCTCATGTTTGTCTAACTCCCCCTCATCTTTATGTTCGGGTTCGTCTAACGGCTGTTCTAGCTGGACGGTGTCATTACTCTCCCCCTCATATTCCTCGTCGTCCCATCTAACTTCTCTGGGTGGGTGAGCATCCTTGCCAACTCCATTGTGTTAAAGCGTACATTACGCACATTTGTGATGATTTTTCGACCATCCCAAACTCGGTATAGTTCCTTGAATACATAATATCCAAGTAACATCACACGCTTTCCCCTATAGTTGTCTTTGCCTACCTGCTTTCCTATGTACATTACACCTAAACATCCTATAGGCTTAAGTTGTCGGATAGCTGGCTTGTAGCCCAGACACAAAGGTGAGGTTCCCTTCCTAGGCCCTGTCGTGGCTGGTAGAATGTTGTGCAATGTTGTGGCTGTGTGTTCCATTTCCGCCCAAAATTGGGGTGGTAAATTAGCCTCATATCGCATGGCCCGGGCTGGTCCGGCTGTGATGTCGTTGACCTTCTCAGCTATGGCATTGCCATCTTTATCACCTGGAGCACTAGTCTTCCAAATGAATTGTAGCGGTTTCCACCACTCTATAATCTCAGTTGGGACATCGAACTCGTTGTCGCAAGTGATCTGTCTGACTTTCTTCCCTGTCTGCCTTTCAAACCATGCTACCGCTTGCTTCAAACAATCTACAAACTCGTTCTTGTAACGTAAATAATAATCTTTGATGTACCCCGAGTAATCGTCTGTAACGCAAAATTTATGGTATTGACCGTGAATTGACATTACCGCCCAAGGTCCGGAAGTATCTATGTGCAAAATCTCACAAGGGTAACTCGCTCTCCTAATTCTATTAACCTTAAATCTGGGTAACACTTTAGCTTTCCCCATCATACAGGCTTCACAAAATCTAACACTATCCTCGCTTCCTGTCAATTTCCTACCAATTGCCTTGCCTAATGCATAGGTCTTCGGTAAAGCCTTATGCCCACTGGTAAGCGGGGCGGGAATCCCCAAAGAGAGAGAAAGTGAGAGCAAGCATGCGAGAGTAAGTGAGAACGAGGAAGCTAGAGGCAGCGTTTTATACGCTATGTATCCTGAGAAAGGTAAGAAGGGTAAGCCCGTTGACATTTACGGCATACATCAGTACCCCGTCTTATTCTTCTTCTCTTTCACTTTGGGGTTGTAACGCTCGTTTATGTTGAGGGGCTTGTCTTTCTCATTGTCCCAGCGATAGAGCATGCCAGGCGTAAGTCTCCCCCTCACGATCACGTCACTCTCTTTAATTCTTATGGGGTGCTTTAGGATTAGTAGTTGCCCATTTCGGTGAATGATAGATCTGTGGTGGTTGTGGTCCATGTTTCCAGTAGACATAATGTTGACACCCTGTTGTCTAACAGCATATCTTTTTTTACCAAAACTGGCTTTCCTGATCCATCTATTCTTGTCAACCTCGCTTTCCCCATGTTTCGCACCACACTATCTCCGTTACCGGTGACTAAGCTAACGGGTTCAATCTCTCGGACGTTGTGTAAGATGTGCGGTGTGCATGCTATATCCCTGGACGATCCGCTGTCTTGAACTATCATCTTTTCTTGTGTCCTACCAATTCGCTATCGTCTACCATGAGATTGTGATTTTCCTCTTCTTCCTCCTCACTCCCTTTCCCTTGGGCTTTGTTCTTTCTTCTCTTCTCAAATCTCTCCTCGTACATCCAATCAAGCTCTTCTCGTGCCTCGCAATACGATTTAAAGCTTATGGGAATTCCTGACCTCATCTCCTCGGAGGTTCTGGAGTGTTCTAGGTTCTCCGGGTCAAACTCCTCATCATCCTCCTCCATATCTGAGTGTCCGTCTATCTCCCGTCTCTTCCTATCAAACTCCCTCTTTCTCGCTGCTGCCTGTTCTGGACTGAAGAACTTGTATGCATCTCCTGAGTGTAACTTCCGCAAAAGTGCGTTCAGTGTAGCCCCTCTCGCTTCTACCTCATGCCAAATCTTCATAAGGTGGGGCATCGATCGTACGATGAAAAGAGCAAATTGATTGTCGTGGTTCTTAGCTAACTCGAGTATTCCATAGTCTATTATTCCTAACAGCTCTGTGTAAAACTCGTTCTCTTTGCCGTCCGGGTCGTAACACAAACCCTCTTTCACTACTATCTTTTCTGCTCCCTTCGTTAACGCATATAGCAACCTAGCTATATCCGTCTTCTCAGGTCTTGGATGTCCTTCACTGTGTCTGAACTCACACTCCCACTTAGCTCTTTCCTTAGCTTTTGCACTCTGAGTGGTTCTTGCTGCTCGCTTCTCTATAACTGTCTCACTTGTAATTTGTGGTGTGCGTGCTGCATGCTTCAGAAATACTTCGTTCACAGCCCAAAACACATCTGTCAACAGTCCATCTGCCTCTGCTACTCTCTCTCCTTCCTTCTTTGTCATCATCACAACATCCCCCGTTTCATCATCCAAAACACACAGGTTGTTCAGCTGTTCACTTATTCACTTAAAGTCTTCAAAGCGTATTACCTTTCCGTGTTCTGTGCCTCTTTTACTGCTCTTCCCCACAGGTGTTTCATGTGTGTGTGTCTCGCCTGTCTGCTCTGTCTGTGACTCTACACTGTCTCCTACTCTATCCAAAGGAGACGGACCTTGTGGTAGTAGCGATGGTGGCCAAGACTTGCCCTCACTTGTCCCTCCTACACGCTCATCAGCCCGCCGGTCCTTGCCTCATTTCCTGGCAAAACAGCATCATTCCGTGAATCTGCACTAACTCCTTTCTTACCGGGTTTTTCGACACTTTCCTTGTCTTTTTCTCCGATATTTGCGGACTTAGCGAGTTTTTCTTCACGGGTTTTGCCGTATCTTTTTGCGAGATTTGCTGTGCACTCGCCCCCTTTCCCTCCCTCTCTCTCAGTATGCTTATCATCTCACTCTCTGACGGATAATCACGGGAAGGGCGTGGGCGACGTGAAGGGTCTTGTGCTAGGTCAATGTCAGGGAATACTGGGTCTTGACGGGCATGATAACCACATAAGTCTGCATACACTAGCCTCATTGCTGCCTCACCCGCCTTGCCCCAACTCCCCCCCTGTCCAAACTTAACTCCACACTGTTCTCCCTTCCAGTTCAGCCCAGTACAACGAGTGGTTAGTGGGCCTGTGGTGTGGCTTTTAGGAGTGAATGTAGTGGGACGTGGTGTTTCGTTCTTTGTCTGTCTAGAGTTCTGAAAGGGTGTGAGTGTCGGTTTCTCACTTTTCCGTTTCTCTTTCTCTTTCACTTGCAAGGGTTTTGGCTGCAATGGTGAGGGTTGCACACGTTGTGTGTCTCGTGAGGTTGTGAGGGCAGGAGTGGTTGTTGTAGAGGTGTCGGGGTGTTGAGCACTAGTGAGAGTGCGAGGTGGAGGGTTGAGTGTGTTTTGAGCCAGTGGAGCACTCGACAGCTCCCCCCCCCCCCCACGGGCTCTTGCGGGTTGATTTAAGGGTGTGTTGTCACTTTGCTCCTTTGGAGGCTCACTATCCTCCTCGCCTTCATGCTCTGCTTCACGAGCAATAATGCTTTCCCCACTTTCTATGTTTCCCTCTATTGCTTCTTCTGCACCCTCCATCATGACTAGCCCATACTCTTCTTCTTCTGAGCTGTCTTCCCCTTCAGACTTGTCTTCTTCTTCCTCTTCACCCTCCTCTCCTACTTCTCCCCTCATAAGAGTAACTCCTTTGGCTCCTTTCTTTTTAAACTTGCCACTCTTGTCTCTTTGCTTTCCTTTTGTGGAGTTAGAGTGAGCTGACTTTGGACTAGTTCGTTTGGGGCCTGACTTTTGTTTTGGGCAAAAACGCTTTGTGTGTCCAGTCTGGTAGCAGTTCTAGCATGTCGCTGTCAGCCACCACTCCTGCTCTGAACTTACTGGTTCTTCTTTTCCTTTCTCAATGTGGGATCATTTTCACTTTTTCTTCTTACTGGTTCTTCTTGTCCTTTCTCAATGTGGCATCATTTTCACTTTTTCTTCCTCCCTCGTTGGTTTTTCCTATGATTTTTTTTCTTTTTTTTAACGCTTTATTTTGTTTTCCGTTACGGTCCGTTACCTGGTACTGTACCATTCTTGTTGCCCTTGCCATTCCCGTTCTTAGTCCATTGCTTGTTCTTCTCTCTCTTTTCTCCCTCCTCTCCTCCCTCTCCCTCTCCAAACAGTAGATTCGCTCCCTTACCCTCTCTCTTCCTCTTTATCCTTCCTACGTTCCTTTCTCAGTCTCTTCTGCTTCGCTTCCCACAACACGTAAATTTCTCTTGCCGACTCTACCGTATCATCATGTGTTGGCCTGCTCGCTGCTGCTAATCTATAATGATCGTTGAGGTAACATAGGCCTCATGCTCTGCTAGCTTCTCTAACAACCCATTTACTGCTTCCTCTGGCTCAAATGGCTTCCCTCTCAGAGCTTCTAGCCAGTTCTTCTGCAGTAGATGTTGTGTTAGATACTCATCCATATCCTCTGTCGGTCTCGGTCTCATCTCTTTAAATGCTTTCTCCTCTATGTATTTCGCCGCACCACTTAGATTACCGTATTTCGCTTTGACAATGCCGACTTTCTCAAACGGGCAATGAACGTTTTTACTGCGAAGAGATTGAACCACCTTGGATTCCGAGAATGCTGTTGTTACGAGAAGTTGGAACATCCTGCAGCGATGCAGGTACTGCTGTTCTTCTCTGTATCTTTTCTTCCTCATCAAATACACATCCTTGTTGGTTCTTGCCATCTGTCTTTTCTTCTTTCTGTTCGGCCTATCGTCCCAAGCTTTCTTCTCTTCCTTTGAGAGGTCTTTCCAGTTGGCAGGTTTCTCTTGCTGTGTCTTCGAGTCTGGTGGTGTTTGGCTACTTCTCTGTCTCTTTTGTCGTGTTTGTTGTGTTTCTGTTTCATCTTTTTCGTCGTCTGGTCCTTCCGGTGTGTCTACCTCGTGTGGTTCTCTCGGTTCTTCCATTTCTTCTGCTTTTCTCATCGTGTCTCTATCAAAACCATACTTTGTTCTTGCCGCTTTATGGTCTTTGAAAGCATCATGAAACATATCCCGAGTGTTGTGCTAATCCCGTATTCATACTCCTCTATCTGGTAATAGCAACTCTGTAAATCCTTTTTATTTCCGCTAAACACCGGAGTGTGAGACATCAATTGTCTCATGCTGATCGCATGGTGCCGAGATTCGTTTCCCCAGCGGCTCATAACCGTTGATTAGGTAATACCCGCTCACTCACGGACCTAATACCTTAGACGCCGGTTTGCTGAGAGACTCCGTTAGAAGCCACGATACCAATCGACACTTTTAATCCGCACGTATATAGCAGAACTGACAAACTCAAAGGTAATAATGAAACTGAAATAAAGTCCGCACGACTGTAGTTATTACACAATGGTTATTGTCCGATTCTGAATGCCAATATGGACCGTTACGTCCGTTACAATTATTGACTAGAACTATACGGATTAATTACTTACCAGTCACAAAGTAATCACTAAAAGTAAAACGTGATTGTCCTACCAACGACTCGGGACGTCCCTACCGGCCAACGCTTCCCACGCAGAAGAATTTAAGAATAATGAAACAATTCCCGCAAGTCGAACTGACGACGTCACACAAAAGATGTACCTCTAGAAAATGACCCACGAAACGGCCTGATATGGGTAATAAGGGTAATGGTAAAAAGCTAGTGCCACCAGTACCAGAAAAGGTACTCTAAATGACTGTATTAATAACTAATAATACTAATAACCGTAACGAATATTGCTAACGTACCAAATAGCAATACGGACGTAGTTGAGGAGGAAGGGTCTAATTAATTGTCCAATGCTCCCCTTAATTAGACTCCCTTACGAGTCAGTGTCCACACTGCAACGCGCAACTTAGACAACTAGATTACGCAAATAAGCAAAGCGCAAAGTGAGCTATCCTACTACGGCGTCTTCTGTGGAGTTCGGCAATATAGCTACACTATTAACAACTAAAGCGCAATAAGCACAAAAGTGCATAAAATACGACTATTATTGAAGAAAGCAGAGGTGCTAGCCTACGTCTCCACGACATGTGGAGTTTGGCAATCTAGTCACCTAATTACTAATCGCTATTCCCTTGCTATCGGGAAACCTAAGAAGAGTCCTACCCAAGAGTCCACGTTATAGAAAGTCCTGCTGTCGGGAGGGTCGTCCCTCTGAGAGGGAACGGTTCCCTGAGTCTTTAGTCCTTCGCCACATGACGGACGCGACGGTTGTACGGCTCCCCCCGCATGGCCTTGGTGTTGATGTCGGCCAGGTTGTCGTTGGAGCCCACCTTCTCGTTGACGACGAGGCCCGCCTCCACCTTCTGGTTCACAAAAGCACACCGCAGGTCCACATGTCCTAGTTTCCTAGCAAACACATTAGTTTCAGCAAGATCTAACGCGCCCTGGTTGTCGCCGTACAAGATGGGGGGCTGCCCCCACCCGTACGGCCCCAGCGCGTCGGAGACCCGTCCGTCAGCGATGCCCTGTACAAAATTGATGATCTTATCCTGCCCGTGGTACGCTTCCACCATTGCGTACACCTCGGCCTCGCAGGATGAGGCTTCCGGCGCCGCCGGCACCAGACACTCGCCCGCCGCCGCCTCTGGGCACTCCCCACCTCCCGGCGCGGACGCCACCAGCTCATTGATCGTAGCCTTAGCCTTCTCCTCCACTCGCGCTTCCAATGCTGTCCCCTTTTGTGGGGCCACCGATACGTTTCGCTTCAGGCAAAAGGGAAGCACGGAGCCTCCCAGAAAGAAATGAAAGCCCGCTAAGTCCGATGCCAATCCTTCCTCGGAATCCGACGGGGAGGGGGAGCGTGAAGGTGAAGAGTCCCCGGCTAGAGACAGGGACGGGGTTAGAGCTCCGGTAAGGGTGCCGTCCCCCATAGGTCCCGACCATGGTGTTGATGCAGACCCCGGTGGTGGGGATGCTACCGCCGGGACCGATAGCAACCCGGTGACTACGCCCTCCACCAGCCCAAGCAATAGGCGTAGGTCAGTGGGCGCTCGTGCGTTTGGCTTCCTTGAGACGGTCCGAGCCTCCGTGAGTGGGATGCCCTGGTTTGCGTCCCATGCTAAGACGGTACCCACTGCAGACCGAAAGGTGACTTCCCTGTTACATCCTACTACTAGTACCGGTCCGTCTACGGCCCCCTCAACCTTAGCTGAGCCTGATAGTCCTACTCGACTAGGTACCGGAGAGCGAGAGAGTCGACTCCGAGCCGTGGCAGAGCAGCAAGAGGAGATGCGCCGGTTGCATCGTCCGGCGTTGAGCGGTGAGGAAGAAAAAGATGAAGCTGACTTCCGGAACAGGTGGGAGAGTGGACTAGGCTGTTGTACGACTGGGCGCAGGGGAGTGAGTATCCCATGAACAAGCCTAGGTCGCCGAGACATTGGGCCGTAGAAGGAGCAGCAGCAAACAGTGCCGCCGGGTTTCAACCCCGTACTAGACCGTTCCGGGTACGAGAAAGGATGGTGAACGGTGAGAGCTTACTAGAGAAGGAACACGCCCGTGTGTCCGAAGCCGAAGGAGAAGCTGACCCGGTTGATGACCTAGTGCGTTTCATGGCCGAGCGTGGATGGATGGCTAAGGGTATCCGGTTAGCAGAACAGGCTCTACTAGGACGGAGTGTGGACAAAGATCCCATGTTCGATTCAGGGGCTACGTTGCACTTTGTGCCGGCCGGAGCCGAACAGCGTCTGTTCAACATCAAGCGAGGGATGAAACGGGTAGACACAGTCAACGGGCAGACCACCGTCACTAAGAAAGGCTCGTTAGACATGACGACCATGAACGAAAAGGGTGAAAAGAACAGGTTACATCTAGGTAGTGTGTGGGTTAGCCCAAACGTAGATGAAACCTTAGTCTCCGGTCCTAAGTTAGCCAAGGAAGTTTACAGCGTGGTGCTCAACAAGAAGGGGGAGGGCTACATCACTAAGGCCCGGATACCGGATATTTCCCCAGAACTTAAGGCCGGTGTCCTGTACCTCGACGCCAAGGATAAGGTGTGGCGCTTTGTGACTTCCACCAACCAAGAGCTGGCTATCGATAAGGCTGAGGCTAGAGCTTTCTTCGGGAAGGAGATGGCTAAGGTCACGGAGTTGACTAGTGAACAACTTCATCAGAAGTTCGGAGGGCCCGGAAGCACCATGCAGCGCCTCATCAGTGAAGCGTACGGGATCAAGATAGTGGGTGACAAAACCCATGAGCAAGCGGTAAAATAGTGTAAGGAGTGTCCAGCCGCAAAAGGGGGAAAAGTGAACCACCCGGCAAGCAACCAGTTGACACAGGTAGGGAAGTTCGAAGCTGTGTCGTTCGATAAGTCCGGGTGCCTACGCAAACCCCTCCATGGTGGGTTTTGGTACGGCACGGTGGGAATCGATGCTAACACCGGGTATGCTTTTGGCCTCCTTCTAAATGATGGCACAGTGGCACCACAAGTGCGTTTCATGCGGGAATGCATAAACTTCCTTGAGATGCAGAGCGGCAAGAAGTTGAAGTAAGTCCGAGTAGACGGTGAGCATACCTCAGCTGACTTCAAGGAGCTGGTCCGGGACACGGGAGTGAGGAAAAGGATCAACGCCTTCAATGAACACAACAAGAACGCTATGCCGAAGTGTCCTAACGTGACTTTTGGCGCAAAGCGCGCCATAACCTGGTTAAGGCTCAGCTACCCTATGAGCTCTTGGGATATGCGTGGCAGCACGCTATCCTCTTACACAACCTTTCCCCGAAACCATCCGGTGGTGAGGTCCGGATGTTTGAGCTTATGCCCCGTGAAAGAAAGGTGAATTGGATAGCTTACCTTCATCCCTTTGGGTGCCTATGCCACATGGTCATCGAGGGCAGGTTAGGACATGACGAGAGCCGGACGTAGATGGCTGCCTGGTTAGGGCTGAGTTTGGAGTACTCCGCACACTTGATCCTGCGCGAAGGAAGGGTGTTCCCATGGCGAAACGTCAAGAACTTGGACGACAACCAGCCGGCCTGGCTTTTGTTGCAACCCCTATGGGAGAAGAAGGGCCTGAGCTTGGAGCAGTTCAAGGGAGACCCGTTAGTGGAAGACGCCGACCTTGAGCAGCTGTTTGTTCCAAAACCCGGGTGGGGTTGACCGATCCCGGTGAAGGTAAGAAGGCCCCGGATCAGGGGGAGCTTGACAGCTCCGATTCCGACGGCGAAGTGGGGAAGCGACCTCTGAACAGGAAGCAGTGAAAGCCGAGAAAGAGTGCCCCGATCCCGACCCGGAAACAATAGGGGAGTTGAAGGGAAGGTGGGTTGAGACCCCAGCCACTCAGTGGGGCTGGGCTTGGGCCAAGAAGGCCTATGGGGTGGGTTTCCGGGACAAGGTCCGACGAGGCCAGGTGCAAGGCGTGAGCGAACCCATATGGGGTAAGAAGCAGAAGAAGAACGGACCGGCCCACTGGGTAAAGTTTGAGGATGACGACTCCCCAGACCGTATGTTGGACTCGGAGACCGTCAAGTACCTTGCCGAGGGTCCGGGGACCGCCCATGCCGCCACGTTCACTAGACCGGTGAGTGAGAAGCAAGCCGACGAGCTAGGGTACTGGGACGAGTCCCGAGCCGAGGAGATGGCTACGCTCTGGGAGAAAGGTTGCTTCCGGAGAGTCAGAGCCGACTTAGTAGACAAGAAAGACATTTGTGAAGGCCGGTTCGTTGATGCTACCTAAGAGGCAGGGGGAGAGATCCTGAAGTTCAAAAGCCGATGGACGGCCAAGGGGTTTTCCATGATACAGGGATGGCATTTTGGGAAACGGGACTTCCCAACCCCGTGTGCCCTTACCATCTTGATGCTTTTCGCCCTAACAGTGTTCTTTGGCTTAGTCTTGTCAAAGTGGGACGTTGGCACCGCGTACACAGAGGCGTCCGCAGCTGAGCAGGGATATCGCCCCAGTTACATCGTACTCCCGTTTGGTTTAGAAGAGCCGGGGTATGTGTGGGAAATGCTTAAAGCCCTCTAGGCAGACCGGATACAGGCCGCAAATGGTGGCGGTACAAGCTAGTCCCGTTCTTAGAAGGTTTGGGCTTTAAGGCTCATGTCGCTTTTCCTTGCTTCTTTTGGCGTTGGCTACCCGGTAAGGACAAACCGGACTTTGTGTTCGTGCACGTCGACGACATGATGGGAGCGTTCAGTGGTAAGGATGTAGAAGCGGAGTTCTTAGCTGCCGGTCTTTAAGCAAGAGGCGCCGACCGGGGTGGTAGGCTTGAACATCGAGGATAAGGAAGACTGTCGGTTAGGCCGTACGATCAAGATCTCTCAGGAGGACTTCATCAGGGAGGCCGTTGAGAAGCTACAGTGCACCAGTCTAGCTACTGCCGATTCGCCCTGGTTGATGCCGGGAGTGCGAGTGGGTAAGCAATCCGTGTTAGAGCAGTTTTCACCGCAGCACATCGTGGGTGTCCTCTTGTGGACCCGCATCACTCGGCACGAGGTTTTGGGCCCAATAGGGGAGGTAGAAACCCATGCCTCGAAGCCTGAGTTGTTCAATTACCAACAAGCCGAACAGATCGTGAGGTACCTCAGTGGCACCCGATCTAAAGGCATTCGCTTTACCAAGGCGGATGGCACCCGCTTGATGTCGTGGGCAGACTCAAGTTGGAAGGGTACGCCTGATGACCGCCGCGCTCGCTGCATCTCCGGAGGCTCATCTTCCACGTCCGCCAAACCATCGGGTTGGTAGTCCTCCGGGCCGGGCCTCACCTTCACCCCTTGTACCTTTTCCCTTTTTGCTTTGAGTAAAGATTTCAGGTTTTGGCTCATGATACCACTACCAGCCTCAGCCGGCTCGGCCTTTGAACCAATCTCAACCTTCGGGGCAGGTACCGCTGGCGGCCCGCTCACCCCTCTAGGTCTACCCTTACTCTCTCCACGGGGGATGGGTGCTACCGGACGGAGGGGAGTACCCTTCACCTCTTGGGCGCGTACCGGCACCGATGCTACGGGCGGGGGCACAACTCCCCCACGAGGGGGGAATACCCCACCTCTGAAGTACATATGCTTCGCTCGGGCACCGGCCTGAGGTTCATGTTGGCGGTGCACCTTCCGCCATGAGGGTGCACCAGACGCCTCCCATGTTACCGGTTGACGGCTAATGATCACTCGGTAAACTGTCCGGGTTCACGGGGCTTCGCATAGTGGATGATGGGTAAGAGAGACCGGTTCCACGGGATGCTCCGCTTGGCGGCTTTTTGTCTCACTATGGCCCCAACCATTAGGGGATGACTCCCACTTTTGATTTGGGCTTCTAACCCCCGTTCTCCCATCTCGCACATTAGAGCTAGATGATCCCTTCGAGCTATGTCGGCTGCCCACCGGCGCAAGGCATTTTCTCTCTCTTGCTTGGCTCGCTGGTACTGATGCTCAACGCAATAGTTGCTATCAATGAGAGTGGCTCCCTTAATCCTAAGGCTGTTGAAGGGAGACTCAAGGTCCTTAAACCGGGCTACGCACCGGCGCTTTCCTTCCGCTACTCCATGGCACCGCCCCTCGTTCATCTTCTCTATGTCGGCGTCGTCCTCAAGCAAGATCTCAAGACTGTTCTCGTCTTCCGGGGGTATGATCGGCTCGGGAAGGTTGGCACCCCCGGGTTTAGCCATGAGGGCTTTGTCTTTCGACTTGCCGGTTAGGAACTTCACCATAGCCATGAGGGCTTTGTCTTTCGACTTGCCGGTTAGGAACTTCACCATCTGGGCTAAGGTGACGCCCGGCTCCTCATCCTCGGAGTCGTCGCTATCACTACCCACGCTGCCTCCCCCTTCTCCTTTCGGCCTTTGTCCGGGCACTTGCTCAACTTGTGCTTGCCCCCGCACAACCGGCACTTCTTGCTGCACTTACCGGCGATGTGTCCCCTTTCAAAGCAGTTAAAACACTTTGGCCCCTTGCTCTTCTCGCTCTTCTTGCTTTTCTCCCGCTTGGGGGTGTCTGCCGGTTTGGGAGGGGTCTTCTTGGCTTTAGTGGGGTCATGCTCAAACCTACATTTGTCGGCCCATCTACACTCCCCCTGTTTGTCCCACAAGAAACACATCCCTCTCACCTTCCCTCCAACATGGAGGTAGCGGCAGGAGGCCCCACGAGTGCATTTGCCTTCCTTGCTGAAGAGCCAGCACTCGTCCTTGGGTTTCCCTTTTCCGGCCTTGCGAGCTGCCAAACCTTTCTCCGTGGAGCTAGTCACTTTGGCCCGGTCAAACTTCTTGTCTAGCTCAAGGGCACGATCTTGCACGAACTTCTACCAGGAGGCGAAGTCCCACTTGAAATGCTTACGATTCAGTTCAGCCATTTCAACCCAGACTTGCCAAGCTTTCTTTACCCTAGAGTCAGATTGCTTTGGGCCCACTAACGCGTCCTTCAATATTTGTTGCATCCGGTCATCGGTTGGGGCTTGGCCACAGTCGGCCAACCAGTCTCTCCTACGTTCAAGTCTACTGACCAACGTACTGTTGCTTACTAAAGAGGAAGTCATTCAGTTCCTTCACCTTGTCCTAAACGTCAGAGGGGTCAGCTTTCTTGTACCGGGCTAGCAGTCTGTCCCACAGTGCTTTAGGGTTTTGGCCAAAGGTCAGCTTCTCCGGATCAGCTAAGTCACGCACTAGACTCTTCGCCCGAGTCACCACCGAGCATGTCATAGATGATATTGAACACCCTCTCTTTTTGCTTGATCATCTCAGCAAGTACACTAGCGTCATAGGCCATCACCTGTCGTGTCAGTGCGCCTGCACGATCAGCACCCCCCAGTGGGGTTTTGACCTTAGAGGGGTCCGTCTGTCCTCGGAGGCCCCACTCTTGCTGTCGCCCTCTAAGTCTGAGCCCTTGCCAGTTGACAGCCTAGGTTTGTCAGTGCTAGCATACCCACTAGAGTAGAGGTCAGAGGTGTGCCGGTCTTCATCTTCCTCCTCCTCCTCCTTTCCTTCTTCAGTCTCAGTGGTGGGTTTATCCTTCGGACTGCCAAATACCGGTTTGTAACGCTTGACTGGGGTTTTCTTTCCTTCCTCTACCCCTAACGCCTCCTCAAGGTTTGAAGCTTCCGGTTTGGGGTTGGGCATGGGCCACAGGCGAGTAGGACCCTTGGCTTTGTCCTCGAAGTATTCCTTTACTACTTCTTCTTCCAAGTCAGCCCAATCATTCCACTGCTACCTCTTCCCAAGCTAGTATAAAGGGGGGCACCTCCCTACCCTTAAGCTGTATCCCTAATACGTTTTCGCGATGTACATATTGTTTGTGGGCGTCAGCACCCTGCAGCACTTCCTTAGGGGCCTTAGCATTACAGCTTTGCACTACCTGCCTATGCAATAGGATCCATGCCTCTTTGCCGGTGAACGTGATCTTATTGTCTGTCTTTTTAGTAGTCATTTCTAACCACCGTCAGTCTCGAACAGACACACGCTCCACACACACACCCTCACACACAGCACACAGCTATGCTCTCTACTTGCTAAATAGAGATAGGGTTACGCTATGCTTACGCTGTTCTGATGGCACAGACACAGGCAAGCAACCACACACACTCCCACACAGAGAGAACACAACAGAGGCTACGAGCAGACTCACACACACACTACACAGAATAGTTTTGCTTGTCCACACCACCCTTTACTCTCTCTCTCTCTCTCTCTTCAACCACGTGTGTTACCACTGACTCTAATGCTCAAACTACACTGAGGCTACCTCAGCTACCACCTATGATAGCTTTCCACCTACTAGCAGCTCTATCTGCAAAGTCAGTTTTTCAACCTACCTAGGTTTGTAGTTGTTTTTGTACAACCACCTAAACACTTACCTTTCGCTACTCCCCTCGTGTCAAATGCACGGTTCTTCAGAGCTCACGACCTCACCACACCTCTCTCTCACTCCTCACACAGTCACAGCAGCGACACAAGGAGTAGATGCGATGATGCAGTACGAGTTCAACAATAACTTTGCGATGTAAGCTGTTGTGTCCGTGGGCAGTGGGTGCTCAATCCCGCCTGTCACCACGGCAAGCACAACTGGCCTACTGTTTTGCACTCTGGCCTTGCAACTTGTTGTGTCCGTGGGCAGTGGGTGCTCAATCCCGACTGTCACCACGGCAAGCACAACTGGCCTACTGTTTTGCACTCTGGCCTTGCAACTTGTTGTGTCCGTGGGCAGTGGGTGCTCAATCCCGACTGTCACCACGGCAAGCACAACTGTCCACGTCACATAACAAATGAACAACACCTTTAGGAGGCTCACCCCCCCCGCACTACGACCTGTACGCTTCGGTGTAACCCCCCTGTCTCTCTGTCCTGTCCCCCACCTTGCCCTTGCACTGCACACCAGCAGAGCAGGACGTGGGTAGTGCCTACAGTGATCAGCTGTAGCCACACAATCGAAAATGCGCACTTTCCTGTAACGGGGTCACTTAAGGTGGACCCCTCACCCCTTTAACGAAGGTTCTCCTCTGCGATCCGTTGCACAGATCACGCTGCAAGGCTCGATAACCCGTAGGAAGAAAACCCTCGCGACTTCTCCAAACGGCGACCGGAACTCGGGGCGTCCCCCTCCTACCGGCCAACGCTTCCCACGCAGAAGAATTTAAGAATAATGAAACAATTCCTGCCAGTCAAACTGACGAAGTCACACAAAAGATGTACCTCCAGAAAATGACCCACGAAACGGCCTGATATGGGTAATAAGGGTAATGGTAAAAAGCTAGTGCCACCAGTACCAGAAAAGGTACTCTAAATGACTGTATTAATAACTAATAATACTACTAACCGTAACGAATAATGCTAACGTACCAAATAGCAATACGGACGTAGTTGAGGAGGAAGGGTCTAATTAATTGTCCAATGGGAATCGGCTTCAGTGCATCGGGATCGGCATCAACGCGTGGGGATCGAATACGAGGCGGCACAGCGTGGTGAGCGCAGGATCAACGGAATCAGCGGAGTTTCGGATCCGAGGGAAAGAAGACTCGCACAGGATAGTATAGACCGTCGCAGTAGGTCGGGGTGAAGATGAATGACTAGGGGCAGGATAACTTAAAGGGGGAAATTGGAAAAGGGGCAAGTATTTTATTCTTAGCGGTGTGGGACAACGGTTTCGAGCGGGATGGCGGATATCAGTGATTTTTCGGGCGGTGGGTGGTGCCGAATCGAAATATCATCGAATAGCCCAACTCGAAAATTTTGCTTAAGTCATTAACTTGATACGAGTACGGCGACGACCGTCACTCAGATTCGCATTTGCATTCTATTCCGAGGTCGGTCAGCGGGGCGTAAGTTCGACTCCTCGCGCGCGGCACACAGGTGAGCGCGCTCGGGGGGGAGAAGAGATTATGCCGGCCCACACTGTATATAATGGCAATACTTACAGTTCCGGTCTGTCTTTTATTCTTAATCTGGAGACTCCGATTACGGAGTCCCTACTTTAGATATTCCTCAGTCTTCATGATAGTATCGTTAGAACAGTTATCTGTTATTAAATATCCTACTATCGTAACAGATTAATAATAATATCATACTTAACAAACTTCAAAAATATATATACATTGCAGGAAAAAGTTAAAGTTATATAAAATAGTTTGCCCGGCACTTATATTATGAAAGAGTTAGACGTAGGTGGTCTGTCAAACTTTTCTATATACGTCAAACTATTTTATATAGATTAAATTTTCCATACAGGTTGCAGGGTTGAAGTTTTTATGTACTGAGTTGAAGTCACACTGGCAGTTTTTAATAGGTCGAAAATGTTCAGTCACTGTATCTGACCGTATCAGAGTATGATAGGTTTAATTATTTTTGTTGGCTAAAATGAATTTCAACAGTACTTGAATCATTGAAAGTAATACATTGTTACAATCATGAATGCGATATTGAATAACTTTCACTGATAACTGTCCTAACGATATGGCCGAAGGCTGAGGAATATTAATACCTAAAGTAGGGACTCCGTAATCTCCAGACTAAGGATGACCGACCGACCGGAACGGTAAGTATTGTCATTATATACCGGGTGGGCCGGCAAGTCACTAGAAAGAGTGAGAACCTAAAAAGAAAGGGAAAAAAAAGGCATTGGAAAGAAAGTAGGACGGGAAAATAGAAACAAAAAAAGAGAAAAACTCTTCATCTGAGGATTGTGTTTGGTTGTATATATGGCAGTGTTTGTGTTTAAAAAAAAAAGTACAAAAAAAAAAAGAAAAAAAAAGAAAGACTTTTTATCAAGCTATCGACGGGGGCATTACAATTTTAATTATTGACTCCAAGAGCACTTGCTTTTATATTAAGTATAGCAGTCTAACAAGTCATTCACGGTAGCAATAATATATATATATACATACATACATACATAAATACATACATACATACATACATACATACATATATATACCAGGTATACATACATACATACATATATATATATATACGCAAACACTTTCAATATTATAATATTACAACATCAAAATCTAAACTTCTTTACTTAAAACTTTCATTTAAAAGCCGCTGCGTTCCCACAGGCCGCAATATCAACCCGCAATTTCTTCTGCTCTCATCTCCGGATCGCCCTGCATCTACCGGTACTGAGCTACATGGCTCTCTCAGGCACATAGTTGTAGCACCGATTTAACCGGATGGTAATGGTATTATATGATTGTGATGGAACTTAATGGAGGATTCGTTGGG
Source organism: Paulinella micropora (assembly GCA_019918135.1). Classification (NCBI taxonomy): domain Eukaryota; phylum Cercozoa; class Imbricatea; order Euglyphida; family Paulinellidae; genus Paulinella; species Paulinella micropora. The sequence continues at coordinate 24,440 of WBZZ01003592.1, forward strand.
TGTTACAATGAAAAGTGTTGGCGTAACTTCAAATAATCAAGTTCATCAAAGGAAAAGGGAAAACTTGAAAAAAAAAAATCTCACTAAAAGTGCCCGCGCAACACAGGGAAAACTTGGAAAAAAAATCTCGCTAAAAGTGCCCGAGCAACAAAAAAATGAAACCAAAAAAAAAAAAGTTAGGGAAGAAAGAAAGAGGGAAAGAACACAGGAAGCAGGCTTGACCTTGTCCACTGTTATGGGCATTGACAGGTTTGGACATGGCGAGACTGCTTGCTAAACTCATTTCTTCCTTTTCTGCCCACGGCCAGTTGCTCAAAACCCTTGTTTGCGACTAGTGTCAGCCCTTTCGAACCCAACCCTTGGGTTGCTGCTTCTTTTTTTTGACTCTCCAAATGTCCTCGCTGTCACCTTCTAGTGAGCACAACTGTTACACTTGCTCCAATCTTACCAGGCTTCAGTTTTTGCTCCAATTCTGGCTCCTTGTCACTTTCACATTCTAGTGTTGAGGGTAGCCTCTGCTCCAATCCTGCCTGTCTTGCCAGCCCATTGCTTCTCCAACTCGTACGCAATGGCATGTAGAATGGGACCTTTTCTCTCCTCTGTCAACCCAGGCTAGAACCTTTCCCAGAACGAGACTCCTTTTTCTTTTCGTGACCCAAACTCGACGTCTGCCTGCAATCAGACTTTTTCTTTCTCAGGACGCTGTCACGCCGAACTCTACCTGGCCCCTCGCGTTGGGTGAGACAGTATCGTGATAATAATCACCGTACCACCCTTGACCCTTCTTCTGTCCCCACAGCAGTTTCTCAATCTGTTGCAAGTCGAAGAGAGGGATCTTTACAACGGAATCCTTGGTTTCCTGAAGTGGTTCGTCGGGACTTTGTCGAGGCCTAGGGGACCCTGCAAGCGGAAGTATTGCAGGTTTTCGCACAACTGTCAACTAGGACAGTCTCTAGGAGCTCCTGTTGCGAACAACAAGAAGAGGGAGGGAAAGGAGGAAAGGGAGAAGAAAGAGAAGAAGCAGGAGGAGAGAAAGGAGGAGAAGCAGTCTGCTTCTTCTGCGTTCTCTGCTTCTCCTCCTTCTCCTTCTGCTTCCCGTTTTTTCTTTTTCTATTTGTTCTTCTTTCTTTCTTCTCCTTCTTCAGTTACTTCTGCCTCTCCTACTACTCCTAATACTCTGAGGGACAAGAGAACAAAGGTGAAGTAAAATAGAGTTATGAAAATTAAGAGGGTCAAGAGAGTTCAGAAAATCTAAAGATGGGAAAGCAGGGGGTAGAAAAATATCAGGATGAAAGAGTTGAAAAATGAAAATTTAAGAAAAAGGAAGGTTGAGAGAATAAAGCTAAGAAAAAAAGGTGGCCTAGAAAAGTGGAGTCATGACATCGAGAAGTCAAGTCGCAGGATAAAAGAGGCTTAGAGATAGAGAGTAAAGACAGGTTTAGACTCACAATGTGCCTGTGGTATGTCTCACCACGTGGTCCCAGTGCGAAGTGTAGTATAGTAGTGTTCACTACAAAACATAGTCGCACAAAAACGTACAGGTTCTGTAGCTTATCACTGTTTGCTGGTGAGATGAAAGAGCTTTACAAAAGCTGCAAGGCTCACGAGGCTTGGTAGATTTAGAGAGAGGAATGGAAAGCTCAGAACGAGTAGAAGACAACTGGATAGGAGTAAAAGTAGTGGTAGATTTAGAGAGGGAAATGGAATGCCTTTCTAAAACTGAATTTGTTGTTGTTGTTGTTGTTGCTGCTGTTCTTGCTCTTACTTTCCCGTTGGTTTTTTTTTTTTTTTTTTTTTTTTTTTTTGTTGTTGTTGTTGTTTTTTTTTGTTGTTGTTGTTGTTGTGACCTTTCGATATCGCTTTTTGACCATCTCCACTTTACTCTTACGCTTCCTTGGAGTGGCAGGTCGTTTCTGATCAAACGTGTTTGATTAAAACCCACTCAAGCTACATGAAGGACAACGACGTTGCGCTGTGGTTGGTCGACCAATTGAGATTCAAGCCCAAGCTCAAACGCCCCGACGGAATACCCAATGTGGTTTCTTGCTCGAAATGTGGTTTCTTGCTCGAGGGACTGAAGACCGGAGACTGACAGCAACTTAATCACTTGCCACGTCATCGAGGGGGTGGGGTGTGTGTGTGTGGGGGGGGGGTGGTGGAATTATGGACGCCCACA